>AFRA01000141.1:0-49048 GCA_000223055.1 Claviceps fusiformis PRL 1980
ATAAAAATAAAAAGTAATTAGTTAGTTTAGGTTAAGTATATTTAAATAATAGCCTTATTAATTACTATTTAAATTATAATAAGGGTTTTAAGTTATTAAGTACTAATTAGTTTAAATAATAGCTTTAATTTATTATTATTAGGCTTACTACTAATATTAAGTAATAAAGTGCTTAGTTATTAATTATTATTAAATATTATTAATAGTTAAGGGCTTATATATAAGGTTTATTAGTATAGCTAAAATAAAGTTAGAGTTATAGGTTAATTAGTATATAGTAAGGTCCTTATTTATACTATTAGCTTTATAGTATAATAAGATTTTTTTATTAATATATTTATAAATAAATAATTCCTTTTCTTTATTAAAGAAATAATAAAGCTTATTTACTTATAATATAATCTATCCTTAATTTTACTAAAACTATTATAAAAGTAAAGTTTTTTATAGCTTAATATTATACTAAAGTTAACTTTTAGTGCTATAATTTAAAAAAGTAAATTAATAATAGCTATTTAAATAAGGTTTAGAGAGAAGGCCTAAAACTATATTTTTTAAAATAGCTTTTTATTTAAAGGTACTTAATAATTATTTAACCTTATTAATAAATATTAATATAGGTTAATTTATAGAATTAAAGGCTAGAAGGTTAACTTCAAAATTATAAAAAAAGAGTAACCTAACCTTAATTAATACTTATTATACTTAGCTAGTTTTAAAGAGAAAAAGAAAGTATAAAATAGTTTATAGTTAAATTAGTAATTTTAATAGTTTTTTTAATAATAGTTAGGCTAAAGTAATAACTTTAATAAATTACTTTTATTATTATTATTTTAATTAAAACCTAATAAAAAGAATTTCAAAATAATAATTATATATAAAACCTTAAAAAAAGGGGAATAGTTATTATATAGATTTTATTTAACTTAATCTTTTAAAGTATATTAAGTTTTAGTAAATATTACTTTAATTATAACTAAAGATATTTTTAATAACTCTTTTAATAATAAACGTAAAAGCTTTAAAAACTAACTAATATTAATTTTTATTATAGCTAATTAGATAAAAACTATATCCTATAGGTATTAGAATTAGTTATAAAGTAACCTAGGTTTAAATACTATAAATTAAAGTTTAGATTAAAATTATTTTAAATAAGTAGGTTACTTTCCTTTATTTTATAAAGGGGCTATAGAGTATTCTTAGTAATTAAAAAAACTAGTATTTTTATAGTCTTTTATTTAAAGAAAAAAAGGGCTTTAATAAAAGCTTCCTAATCTTAGCTTAAAAGGTAGTATATATTTCTAGTAACTAAACTAAGTTATATATAAGGGTAAGAGTAAAGAGAAATACTAATATTTTAAGGACTTTATAAAAGAAATTAAAATAGTTAGTATTAAAAAAATATTCTAAAAAATAAAGAATAAAGGAATTAAAAAGAATAAAAAAATTAATAGTTTAGGCTTTTAATAAGTTTAAAATAAACTTATAAAAAAAAGAGAAAATAAGTTAAATACTTATAAGTTTAGTAGAAAAAAATTAGTTTTAAAACTAAATAAATAAAAATTATTAATAATAAAAAAAAGGATTTAGAAATTAAAAAGGTTATAAGTATTAATAAGCTTTAAGCCTTTAAACTTTAAAACTTTATAAATAAATACCTTTAAAGCTAATTAATTATAAGCTTTTTTTTTAACCTAAGTTTTAAAGAAAAATAAGAAAAAAGTAACTAATTAATTATAAATTTTTTTTTAACTTAAGCTTTAGGGAAAAATAAAAGAGGGATAAAGGGTAGGGATTATAATAAGCTTTAAAATAAATATATTTTATTATTAAAATAATTTCTATAAAAAGGGGACTAAAGTATTAAAGTAAAGAAGGCTTATAATAAGGTAAATATAGATAGAAAGGAACTATAGTTAATGCTTAGTTATTAAGATTAGGTTTACTTACTAGTTCTATAGGGCTTAAGTTTATTATTAGGGAAGGAGTATTATTAGTTAAGGTAATTATAATATTTACTATAGATTTAAGTATCTCTTTAGTAATATATTTAAGAGAAATAGAATAGCCTTTAGAGTCCTAAGGGTGTTTAAATTTAATATGTTTTTATATTTTAGGATTAAATATATTATAGTTATTAAAATAAAAGAATTAATAATATATTTTATAAGTAAATAAAGAAAAAGTAAAATAATTTTTTAAAAATAATTATATTTAACTTAAATTAAATATAGAGTATATAGAAAATTTCCTTTTTAAATATATAAGCCTTTTTTCTATTATTAAGGATTATTAATATAAAAAAAGATACTTTTTTTAAAACTTTAAGGAATTAAAGGTTTTTTAATTAATATTATTTTTTTTTAATTCTATTAAGAAAACTTAATTAATATTATTTTTAGAGTTAGTAACTAAAGATAAATAAGGAGTAAAAAGCTTTATTAATATTATTAAATAAAGTAACTATTAAAATACTAATAATAATAAGTATAAAAGTAGAAAGCTTAATTAAGTAATTTTTTTAAAATTTAAAATAAAGAGGTTATAGAAGTAAAAATCTTAACTAAGTCCCTTAGTAATATAATATAATTAATAATTTAAATAAAAAAAATTTAAATTAGTAAAAAGTAGTAATTACTACTATATTATAGCTTATATAAAGGATATAATATAAAGAGAGAAAAGTAATAGTAAAGATAAAAGCTATTATAGCTATAGATAGGTTCTATCTAAAGAAGTGTAATAATAAAAAGAGGAAGCTAGCTAAGGCTTACTAGCGAGCGACCTCAGAAGTGGGTAACCGCACCACGTGACCTGGTGTGCGTACGTGCGGGACCTAACACCCCCTCCCCCCCCCACCGTTAATGTCCCAATCTCAATCGAAAAGTTCGTCGATACATTACTTTACGCGATCAATGGACAGGAACAAATCTTTCAACATCTTTTGGGTCTCAGTGCGGAAGAGGCTACTTCTGCTACGAGTCAAATGAGTGAGTAAATCAGCCGCATGATCTTTATTCCGCCCGTGAATAGCAAGCTTCGCGAGCCAAACCTTTCGTTCTCACGGTTATTAAAATATGAGGTGATTGTAGTGCCTACAATTGCTTAAAATCTTTGCGTCGCGTGCTTAAGTATTGTTCTGTAGTCTCTATGTATACACAACGCAACTTCTTCTCACAAGACAGGCGTCATCGTAATGCCAGGCTTTATACTGTGGTCTGAACAAGTCGGCAGGGACACTGGAGACAATTTCACTCGGGAATCTGCTGCATTTTGCTTCTGTCATTGCCTATTTACACTGAAACCCACATTCTACTCCACCACTATTCTTATTGAACATGTCATTCTGTCGAGCATGGCTATGCGGGCAGCACATTCTTGATGTTTGGGCAGCAGATGCCCTAGTATAGCTGAGTGAGTATAGGGTAGCATCCTATCTTGGCAGAGTGCCCCACATAACTTATATACATATGATATGCCCTTATAAATATACATAAATGCGCACTATAATTGGGTGTGAACTATGCTTCCAGCGTAAGCAATACATGATAAGACAGTGTAGTGGGCGCGACATATAACACACAGCGGACATTCAGGCGATGATTTTTTCACCGCAGGAAATCCTAATTTATTGCAGAGCTCACGGTGCAAATGAGAGTAGTTGGGTACATGCGCGAGGAAAAGCAGACAACTGACTATTGAGTAAGCAGCAAAAAAGTGCAGCCCGGATAGTAACAGTCATTCCAGCGGTCTATATACACCTCCAAACAAGCAAAGCGCGGATAAATAACTGACTGACAAAAATTCTTCCATCATGTTAACAAACGCGTACCGTAACACTTCATGCAACGGCATTATTGACCAAACGTCGGCGGGACTTGTATCTCGTCATTACTATCTTCCGACATGCTGGGACGTCTCGGACAAGGGATACTTTTCCGTGGCTTCATAACAAGAACAGCCAGGCAGGAGCTTGGAAGACTAAGAAATTGGCGCTCGGAGGTACCTGGACGCTGCTCTTGTGTAGAATCACTGAGCGAACGTCGAGACAATTATGCGCTCAATCCAAGGAAGACGGCAGCACAATCGACGTGATCGACGTGATCGATGTGATCGACGTGATAGCAAGAGTTATTGAGGGAAAGTGGTTTCGCGGGTGGGGCCGCGATGGGGCGGGCCGCTATGGGGCCGTCGACACGAGAGAACATCCGGTGATTGGATGCTTGAGACGGCATGAGGGGCCCCACTTAGGTGGGTCGCCCTCTCAGGAGCCGCGACTCAACTCAAGTCGGACTTATTCACGAATCACGAATGTGAAGGCTGGGCTTTTCCACGCAAACTTTGTGCGCCCGAATACCAGCTGGCGAGTGAAACGCCGATTCTCCTCGCTTCTACACGACACAGTTGCCTAAGAACGTTGGGTCTTCACCTATTCACCCGAATTGCATTGTTGTCTTGCTATAGTTTTATGTAGCCGGGAGTAAAAAGGGATGTAGCCTATTCATTCCGCTGATAGTTGCTAGCTTTGACTATTGATTGAGTGCGTACTACTATTTTCTTTAACGACATTTTCTTGGCGCTAAATCGATGATTTTTCCTGAGTTGATACACCATAATCAAAAAAAAGTAGGCGCTTCGTATATTATTGCTTTATAAAGTTAGGGACCAATGGTAGAATAGCCTCCTCCTTGCATATAACCCATCATAGCATAAGCCTCGAATTCTCATGACATCGATGACCTTGGTCTCCTTTCACCAATAAATGTAAACGAGACTATGGCTGTAACCAAGGAAATGATGGCCAGCAACATCGTCATTGCACTGTAGCTAAAACAATCCCTCATCAGCCCACTCAAAAAAGGGCCCACAGCCAGGCCAGCAAATGCGCAGAGGGAGCTGAAGCCATAAAGTTGAGCATACGGTCCATTTTGCCCCAAAAAGTCTGGATTTGCCGCTTCGTATTTCTCCGTGATATGGGTGGCCTCCACCAGGCCTGGTGAAGCAATAATGGACATGCCAGCGCCGTTCAATGCCAGAACAGCACAGAAGAGAATGATATTCTCGGTTCCTGCAAGGATTCTCTGAGAGGGCAGGCCTAGCAGGAGGAGACAAGGTACCAAGAATAAGTACCCCGCTGTTGCCACGACCTTTGTGCCGTATTTGTCGACGGCCATTCCGGCCACTGGCCCTAGCACTAGATTAGGAACAACGATGGCGATGAAAACGAGTCCGACTTGAAGAGAAGAGAAGTGGAAGAGGTATTTTGTCTCCTCAGGAACAGTGGCGTCGAATGCGCCTATCAGCAACGACTGGATCGTGACGAGAATCATTGCCGTGACGAATCGACGATTGCGGAAGCAGTATAGAATAGGGACGGCGAACTCCATGGGAGTGGGATTCTTGCGTATCTTGTATTCTTCATTGCTGGGTTTTGGTTTTCGAAGCAGAGGATCACCCTCTTGTGGTTGTGGTTCCCGCGGAGAGTCCGCTGCGGATAGATTGCCATTTTCACTGGAACAATCATTGACTTGTGCGTCATTGTTCTTCGGGATTATCTTGGCGTCAATGACCAACAGTCGCATGACGAGATCGATTCCCAGAAGTCCCATCGACACGGCCGTGATTGCCGAGATGCCAGCTCTATGGTAGAGCAGACCTCCCACAACCGGTGCAAGCAGTTCACCAACAGAAATCACAGAGGATATCTAGATTGTTTTCAGCATAATCGAAAACAATCGTCAAGCATTATTCCACGTATGAGTGACAAAAAAAAAAGAAACATACCGTCCCAAGGGCCTGGCCTGTTCCTTTCGGGCCAACCGCATCTTGTACCATGGCAAGTCCAGCCGTCCACACAATCGAAGCAGAGACACCTTGAAGAGACCTTGCGATCACCAAAAAGGCAAGGTTATGACTAAATGCCAGCATAAGCGTCGCGGCCAGCAGGAGGACCAAACCGGCAAGAAATGGCAGTCGACGGGATCCTATCTTGTCCGTGATCCACCCCACGGGAAAAGAGAAGACGACCGATGTTCCGGCATACGCGCCAAGGAGCGCGGATATATGAACCTGAATTTGATCATTGGGGATATCAAGACGTTCGCGAAGCAATAATGGGAGCACGGGAACGATGATGCCATAGAGGAAGAGGTCCGTGAAGAGACCAAGTGCGACCGTGCTTATGACAAACGACGGTGTAGAGCGCCAGTGGAAACCGAATGGACGAGATTGATTCTCCATTTTTTGCAACAAAAAAGGATGAAGAGGAAAGCAATGAGGGTGGAGGAAGGCGGCTTGAATTGCACGCTTCAGTGAAGTGGTATGTCGGTGATGCTGTATGCCAACCCAATTGACGTTTGAGCCGAAAGTCGGCTTCGCGCGGGATCCTACGGGCCGGTGAAACAAAGAAGCAAAGTGTTGGGAGACGAATTCGGCGACTCGGTGGCCTATTGCAACCTGCCAGTTGAGTTTACGTCACATGCAAACCCCCCCCGTCACAAACCAATTTCTCCGTCAACCGTATGTATGTCTTGCCCGTAAGCGACAGGATGCGGTGCTCGCTGACGAGACGGTCTGGGATGTGACCGCGCGATTGGAGGACAATTCATGCCGATTTGGTGTGACAGCAAGAACGCTGGGCAGGTGGCTGAGGATTGGTAGACCGGTCGATAGCTATCGGATCTTTCACCAGATTCTATGCACCAAACCATTCATGTGTGCGTATACAATGATTTTTGAACAAGTAGATGGTACTGGCTGAGTCGTATAGCTTTCGAGTAGGATGGGGGTTTAGATGCCGCCAGTGTGAGTGGTGGACCGGAGACGAGATGGGGAAATGTCACGATCGATAGTCGCATTGATGAGGAAATCTCCCAATATAGAGAAGCTCGGCAGAAGAGGGGGCGGAGATGGGTAGCTTGCCCGCCCCCTTCAACGGCAGATTCACTGATTGCCGAGCTTTTCGAACCTGACAATGTAACCCTCTACGTTCCCCTCCAAAGTCGGAGATGGGTAAAGCGCCCCGTTTTGTTTATACACAAGCTTCCATCCTCCTGGAACCCCAAACCTCTCCACCATCTGGACATGATTCTCGATGAGGACATGATCCCCAGAATCCTTGCGCATTAATTGAATGACATCATCATTGAGGTTTTCCACCTCAATGGTCAACGATTTGCGAGCCATCATGAACATTCTTGCTAAGACAGTGTTGAGCTCCACGGCGTTGAGAAAAAGAAGGGCGCCAAAACAGACGACGTGGCCGAATTCGACGTTATTCTGTTGGGTTTTTTTTTTTTTTTTGTGTGTGTGTGTGTGTGTGTGCTTCCGTTAGCCTATCAAGTTTCTGAGAAAATAAAAATAAAGAAAAATGAATGAAAAAAGCATTTCGCGAGGGGCATGTGGCTTGCGTGTACCATGACATATTCTTGCATTGAGCAATTCCAGAGAGGCTTTTTGTAGTACCTCCTAATGTCCGGGGCGCACAGCATGCCGGCTGAGATCTCGACACCCACGATTTCCGTCGTCTTGGCATCGTGGTCGTGCAGGATGCGGCCAAACACGCCGGTACCACAGGCAAGATCCAGGACCGACCCGGAGAAGTCAAAGTTGGCGGCCGTGAACTGCTGCATCTTGGACATGTTGGTCGACTCCCAGAAGTCGTCATACGTCTCCGACCAGCTGTCGTAAAAGGCAGCCGTGTGTGTGATGCGACCTTTGATGGAGCCAAGCTGGCTGCGCTTGATGGTCAGCAGAGTGTCAATGAAAGCTTCCTGCTTGCCTGGAAAAGTCGTTTCTAGCATGAAGTTGCCATTGAAGCGGCGTCCCTTGCGTTCAAAGATGGACGGATTGCAATCAATATCCATCACGTAGATGGCCTGCGTGTCTCTTTCCACTCGCATCGTCACGTGGGCAAAGGCACCCCCATGGAATACCTGCATGGTTTTGAAAGCATCGGCGGCGGCCTTTTGCATTCTCTCTGCCAGTTCCCCTTCTATGATGACAGGACAAATATCCCGAGCCGTGACGCCCCCAGTTTTGTCATCTCGAGTGAGGAACTCAGCATCTGCCGAGGTATTGTCCGGAAAGACGAACTGAAGGGGCGGCAGAGTGATTACATGATCGCCCAAGTCCATGACGAGTGCCGCACAGTCGTCGCCATGGATATAATCCTGGACTAGAATGGCCAAGGCTGGGTTCTGCTCTTGTAGAAGAATGATGCGCCGCTTGACTGCTTGCTCGTCGTGGCGGACGGATTTGGCATCCAAACCTGGCGAATCGGGCTCGTGCAGGAACTTAACCATCTTTGGATATTTGCCATGGATGTTTTGAGGAATGCTGAAGGCCGATCCACGGATACGGTCTCTCAGGTCAAGCTGACTCTTGGCCAACAAACTCGAGGGATTGGTCAGTATCGTGACATTCTTGGACTCGAGATGCTTGGTTGCTTCCATGCCATCGGCATGTTCTCCCTGTGACTGACTGGTAAGCAATGACAGGTGGGATATGATAAATGTGATAAGAGTCGACGAACCATGCAATTTACGAAGGCGTGGAAATCGTCGGAGAACAATGCATCGATTTCGGACTTGGCGTTCTGCTTGGTAACTTGACGATGGACGAATTCATGGCGGGACCGAGGAATATATTGAGCTGGGTCCGGCCGCTCATGGTGCTCGAATCCGTGTTAGATAAGCTGCCAACATGCTGGGATGGCAAGGGCATACCTACCACATCAAGTCTAGACTCCTGGTCTTTGGCTAGCGAGACTATGCAGATCTTCATGATGGGAGACTTTCTTTGATCATTGATCTTCGTTTCTTTCCTGATGGTTTTCTTTTCCCCCTTTTCTGCGTGAATTAATTCGTCTTGCTGGATCTCCCTGTTACGATGACCTCTGAAAGGTTTTATTTTCGGTGTCCAACTGCTAAAAATCGGCTCAATCCACCAGAATCCTTGTCAAATTTGTACTGCTGTGTGAGTAACTAGCCAGGAGGTCGGAAACACGAGCAGATCTCAGGGCATTGAGACAGACGAGTGCTCGCGACTTCGTGTGTAGTATTTTTTTTTTTTTTTAAAAAAGGAAAAAAGTACGGTATTGAACAAAAGCAACACGTAAACGACGCCCCGGTTTCGTTGCACATGTAGTAATACGTACCATGTCATATATCCAGGTAAGCCACCTGGGACTGACGAGGAAAAATGTGATCAGTCTAGACTGTTATTGGAATACAAGTTCCGTACAAATGTATTACATTGGCTTGCCGTGTCTGGGAGCAGGACCAGTCACTGCGCTGCGTTGGACCGCGCGGGCGCTGGTGTTTTTGGAATTATCGAATGCACCGACAGATACGGACAGCGTGCGCCAGCAAGAAATGGTGGGTTTCTTTTCTCTTTTTATTCCTTTGTTTTCCTATTTGTCTAGTCTTGGCCTTCTGCAGCGCGGCTCGAGATGCACATCTTGGTTTCCTTCCCCTTAGTCAGAATACCCCGAAATGGTTGAAACCGGGAACCATCACGGTCCCCGAGTTCGTGTAACCTCCCTCGCGGCACTGCGCGACTGTGACCCTGTGTCTGGCTGGAAGGTAGAAAAAAAAAAAAAAAAAAAAAAAAGGAAACGTCTCAGACGCGTCGCGAGAAACACCAATAAAACTGAACATTGTACGCAACGATCCATGGGCCGTCCCATTGTTGTCAACAACACAAATCGCTCTGCCGGTTCCGTGGTGGAACCCCAACTGGCCATCATTTGGTGTTGCACGGAATATAAGGGGGTCTAACGTACATTACTAATGTGATGTGCACATCCATTTTTTAGTGCAACATTTGGGATGCCCTTCATGTCTGACGTTGAAATAACAAGAGGGGCATACAAGCTCAAGTATATACTGTACATTGAATCTATACATTGTGTGCGCGCGTGTACGTCCTGTCACGTCTTTGGAACCCACAGACAGATCTAATGCATGAACATTGAGGTATTTCTAATGTCAATAGCCATTGTCCGGACACTGCATCCTTGGCGTCGTCCGAGAGCTGAACCCGCATCGCGGGCTCTCGTGCCGTGTCACCTCTTACTATGTGCCGACGAAGGGGGGGGCTGGGAACCCTTCGACCCCGGATACGTACGATGTGTATCCAGAGGACCAGAGCACATTGACGAGAGACCTCAGCCACTAGCTTGAGCAAGTCATGGTCCCAGAACGTCGTAATGGCGGGTTCAGGCCGGAGAAAAGTCGTATTTTTATTTTATTTTTCATGTTTTCTCTTCTTTTGTTTTGTCTCATGTCTTCTTGGACACATTTGGCGCCACAGAGTGAAAGAGGAGAAAGAAGAAACAATATGCTTATGCATATATCTATGTGTGTCCCTAGTAAAGACAATATCTGACCCGGGCCATTGGCAAACCAGACTGCGCCAAACATTGCCTCAAATATTTCTATGCAGTATATAATCAATCATAATTTCTTACAAGAATGGTTGCGGATCAAATCCATCGTCTTGGAGCGATCGAGAATGTTCCCGTTGTGCCAGATCGGGAATCAACAGTCTGGCCGTCAGTTCGTCCCGCTGTCCAGGAGGCAGTATCGCCAGCAAATGCCGAGAACAATAGGTCCAACGGCACTCACGAGGGAGCTCAAGGCTTCCTGGCAAGCGATGATGGACATGCCCGGTCGAGTCAGTCCGCCCGGAAATCGTACGCCCATCAACGACGGCGCATCTTGCTCCAGAACCCTCATTTAGCGCGGAGCCAGACGTCTTTTGCGGTCAGACTACAAGGACCGTTCCATCGTGAGGCGCTGCAGAGTGCTCTCGAGATGATGATGAAAAAGCACGAGATACTGAGAACAAGCTTCTCGGTCCATGACGGAGGTTTGCTTGAATTGGGTCATCCCTTCAAGTTCGAGCCTCTCCATGTCATAGATGGCCTTGACAATGATGAAGCTGTCCTCCGCCGAATGGAGGAAGACGTGGACACGGACTTTGACCTGGAGAATGAACCAGCCTGGAGAGTCTTCCTGTATCGACTAGGTGAGGAGAAGCACCTCCTCTTCGTTGTCATGCACTGCATCATCTCAGATTCTCGAACGCCCAAGATCCTTCTACAAGAGCTAGCCACCCAGTACTCCACCTCGACTAGGGAACAAACTTTACTACCCGGACAGACAGTTTTGATTCAACATCGGTCCACCGTCAACCGCGAGTCCTCCAACGGCGGCGACGTAGCTGACCAACAACGTCAGCTTCGCCTGTTGGTTGACCAATTTCAAAACAGCCGCCCCGTCGAGTTCCCCTGTGATAAGCTCCGGCCCGCGGCATCATCCACAAGGCTGGAACAGGAAGGGTTGGAGATTGGGTCCGTTCTTTATGCAGAATTGCAGACGTTCTGCAGCCAGAACCGCCATGAGATGTCCGTGGCGCTTGTTACGGCGTTCAGAGTGGCCCATTACCGTCTGACCGGGTCGGAGGATGCCACATTGGCGGTTGTTGATGAGAGAGACGAAGAAACAGCATGCCAACATCCTCCGATGGGACACGCTGCCAATATGCATCTCGTTCCAGGTGTAGCGGTAGAGGGCAAGTCCTTCAAGGAACTGCTCTCTGATGTCCAAACAGCCATGCAAGCGGCGAAGCAGAGCCAGGATGCCATCCCCTGGGAGCTACTTGCATACGAGTTGCACAAGACGCGCGGTACATGGCACTCACCCCGACAGTTTGACGTGCAGGTCGCTCTGTTTCTGCACTCCAACATGATGCCTATCAGCGAGGATTCGTTCCGAGGTGTGCAAGCACAAATCATCGGTTGTCCTCTACGCTCTCGACATGACATCGAGGTCCATGTGCACCTGATGGATGCATCTCTTGTCGTCGAGGCCGTCTTTTCCACAGATGTATACTCGTCTGCGACGATTCGCGCCATCTTGTCTACCCTCGAGACGACGCTCCGGCAGGGACTGAATCAGCAAGACACGACAGTTGCGTCTCTGCCCCTGTTGACGGATGACGCACTTCAGAGACTCGCGGAGCTGAATCTGCTTCGCGAGCAAGAAGACGACTATCCAAGAGACTGCAGCGTCGTCGACATGTTTGAGCAGCAGGTCGCCAACCGTCCGGATGCTGTGGCAGTCAAGGATTCCTCTGGACAACTCACATATCGTCAGCTGGACCGCCAATCCGATGTCGTCGCCCAGTGGCTGCGGAGACGATTGCTTCCGCCCGAGACAGTCGTTGGCGTGCTGGCCCTCCGTTCCTGTGAGACAATTGTTGCATTCCTGGGTATTCTCAAGGCCCACATGGCGTACGTACCGCTCGATGTCGACCAGCCACATGGCCGGCTGGAGAAGATGTTGTCATCCTTGCACGGCCGCAGGCTGGTCCTCTGCGGGCAGAAGACGCGCAGACCGGAGCTGACCAAGGATGTTGCCGAGTTCGTCGCCATCGGACATGTTTTGCAAGAGCAAGAACAAGCGCAAGATGCTTCCATCGCCACCGAGCGCGGGACATCAGGACGACCCCTGGCCACAAGTCTGGCCTACGTCCTCTTCACGTCGGGCTCGACGGGCGAACCAAAGGGCGTCATGATCCAACATCGAAGCATAGTGCGGCTGGCGAAATGTAGCATCACGGTGCAGCACATGACCTCCACAGACGTCACAGCACATTTGTCAAACGTGGCTTTTGACGCAGCTACGTGGGAAATATACACGTCCTTACTCAATGGCGGAACGCTCGTTTGCATCGAAGCAACGGCAGTCTTGCAGCCTCGCATACTCGGCGAGATCGTGGCACGCCAAGGGATCCAGAGGGCTTTTCTCACCACGGCTCTCTTCAAGGAGTACATCGACCAGTACCCCGGATTGTTTGGGTCATTACGGGACGTATATGTGGGCGGGGAAAAGGTTCACCCATCAGATTTTATCGCAGCCAGGAAACTGCTACCACGCGGCAAACTATTTCACGGTTACGGGCCGACAGAAAACACGTCCATGAGCACAATATTCGTTGACTCGGAAGGGGAGCCATGTCTCAACGGAGTGCCACTTGGTCCCGCAGTCAACAACTCAGGGGCACATGTCATGGATTCGGACCTGCGGCTTGTTCCGCTGGGCGTGATGGGTGAGCTTGTCCTGACCGGGGACGGTCTCGCACGAGGATATACCGACCCTCGCCGGGACATCGGACGCTTCGTTACCATAGAACTAGGTGGAAAGGAAATACGAGCCTACCGGACTGGCGACCATGTCCGCCGCAGACCACTCGATGGCGCGTTGGAGTTTATCGGGCGCCTGGACGGACAGATCAAGCTCCGAGGTCATCGGATCGAGCTTGGAGAGATTGAGCAAGCCCTACGTGGCTGTGGTTCCGTCGAGAATGCGGTCGCCGTGGTTTCCCAGCAGCCATCAAGCCGGGGCCAATGTGAGCTTGTTGGTTTCGTCACGCTCGAGGAGACGGCAGCTGAGCCTCCGGACGACGACAAACAGCAGCAGGATGCCGCCGACGACGGGCAGGATGATCACGTTGGAGGCTGGGGAGATTTGTTCAACGCGGACAAATACCTTGTGCTGGCCGACGCGGAAAAGGTGCGGCCGGGCCGGGACTTTACGGCATGGACGTCCATGTACGACGGTAAGAACATTGATGTTGCCGAGATGAATGAGTGGCTGGATGACACCATTGCCACAATACGAGACGGCGGCCAGCCGCGTGCAGTGCTCGAGATCGGATCCGGCACGGGCATGATTCTCTTCAACATCGTCGAGGGCTTGACCAGTTATGTCGGCCTCGATCCGGCCCAACGTGCCGTCGATTTTGTCCGGACCATGGCGCGGTCCATGCCGGCGCTGGCCGACAAGACGTCTGTCCATCTAGGCGCTGCCACGGACGTCAGGAAAGTCGGCGAGCTCAACTCGCCCAATCTGGTCATTGTCAACTCGGTGGTGCAGTACTTTCCCAGCCTCGACTATCTCTCGAGTGTGGTGGAAGATCTCCTCCAACTGGACAGCACGGAGCAACTCTTCTTTGGCGATATCCGATCCTTTGCTCTGTACAGGGAGTTCCAGGTGGCCAAGATATTGCACCGTGCCGAGGGCCGCGTCTCGACGGCCCGACTGCTCGAGGAGATGGCCCGGATCGCAAGAACAGAGGAGGAGCTCCTTGTCGACCCGGCCTTTTTCACCGCTCTGGTCGACCGATTCCCCGATCGAGTGGACCACGTCGAGATCCTGCCCAAGAAGATGAGAGCCACCAACGAGCTGAGCTGTTACCGGTATTCGGTGGTCGTACACGTGAAGCGCGACGGCCGCCACCGTGTCGAGACCAGAGACGTGCCCGCAGAGCTCTGGATGGATTTCATGGCCGAGAAGCTGGACCACGACGCCCTTGCCGACATGTTAACGTCACGCCCGGCCGACGCCACCGCCCTGGTTGCCATCAGCAACATTCCCAACGCCAAGGGTCTGCGAGAAAGATGCGTCGTTGATGCGCTTGACGGCGGGGACACGGTCAGCGTACCACGGGACGACTGGCACGCATATGCGGCGGGCAAGACGCAATCCTGTCCCGCCCTCTCCACGACGGACTTGCTCGAGCTCGCCGAGATGTCCGGATTCCGCGTGGAGATCAGCTGGGCGCGACAACATTCTCAGCGAGGCGGCCTGGACGCCGTTTTCCACCGCTTGCGGGCATCAGCAGAGGGCCCGAGCAGGGTCAAGTTCCGATTCCCGACCGAGATTCCCGGGGAGCCGCCGTGTCGTATGCTCGCCACGCAACCGTTGCGGCTGCGGCTGACTCGCAAGATCGAGAGACGCGTCCTCGAGGAGCTCAAGAGTCAGCTGCCGTCGTACATGCTTCCCAGGCTGATACGCGTGGTCGACAAGATGCCCATCAACAGAAACGGCAAGCTGGATCGGCAGGCTCTGGCCAGAGGAATCAAGAAGACGGACCTGAACGGAGCGCAGACGGACCAAGAACCTCCCAGGAACGACGTGGAGCGAGTGTTGTGTGAGGCGTTTGCCCGGGTCCTCGGCATAACCCTGGGCATCCATGACGACTTTTTCCAGCACGGAGGCCATTCCCTCAATGCGACGAGAGCGTCTTCCGGCATCAACACTCGGCTGGGAGCCAACATCACCGTCAAGGACATCTTCGACTGTCTAACCGTGGCAGCTCTGGCGCGGAGGATTGGCGCCTCGGGCGATTCGGGCCGCCACGTTCCTATTCCGAGGAGGAAGAGTGTCCAGGGGGAGCACGCCGAGCAGTCCTTTGCCCAAAGGCGTCTGTGGTTCCTGGAGCAGCTCCATCCCGGATCAACCTGCTATCTCCTGCCCTTTGCCGTCCGGCTCCGCGGACCACTCGACTATGACGCGCTCACGGCCGCGCTGTGTGCGCTCGAGGAACGCCACGAGACGCTCCGAACCACGTTTGGGGAGCGGAACGGGGTTGCCGTTCAGATTGTGCAGCCGTTTCGGCCGAGCCGGCTCGATGTGACTGACCTGGACACCGCGGCGACGAACGGGGCGGAGGAGGTGGTGTCGTGGGAAAGGGGCGTCGCCGAAGAACAAACGAAGCCGTTTGACCTCGAGAGGGAGAAGCCATGGCGAGTCAAGCTCTACCGACTAGGCGAGCACCATCATGTGCTCTCCATCGTCATGCACCACATCGCTTCGGACGGCTGGTCCGTCGATGTGCTCCGGAAAGAGTTGGCCGAGTTGTATTCCGCGGCGCGTCAAGCCGGGCCGCCGCCCCGGCCACTTGCCGTGAAGCCGTTGCCCGTCCGATACCAGGATTACGCCGCGTGGCAAAAAGCACCCGACCAGGCCGAGGAGCACCGACGACAGCTCGACTATTGGGTCAAGCATCTGGACGGGAGCCGACCGGCAGAGCTGTGGTGTGATGGACGACGACCGGCCGCCTTGTCCGGCCGGGCGGCCGCGCGGGAGTTCGAGATCGCGGGATCGCTCTACGACGAGCTGATGGACTTCTGCAAGGCGCGGCGTCACGTCACGCCCTTTATCGTGCTCCTCGCCGCCTTCCGGGCCGCGCACTACCGTCTCACCGGCGCCACCGACGCCACCATCGGGACCCCGATCGCGAACCGAAACCGCCAAGAGCTCGAGGAGATGATCGGCTTCTTCGTCAACATCCAGTGTATGCGCATCAGGATCGAAGAGGAGGAATCGTTCCAGGACCTGGTCCAGCAGGTGCGGTCCGTCGCAACACGCGCGTTTGCCAACCAGGACGTCCCCTTTGAGACGATTGTGTCGCGGCTGCAGACAGACCGGGATGCGTCTCGCAACCCGCTCGTCCAGATCGTCTTTGCCCTGCATCCCCAGCCGGACCTGGGCCGTTTCCGGCTGCAGGGTGTTGTGAGCGAGCCGTTGAGCTCGTCCGTCACCTCGAGATTCGATCTGGAATGCCATCTCTTCCAGGAGAAGCAGAGTCTGCGCGGACGTGTGGTTTTCTCGACAGATCTGTATCAGCCACAGACGATTGAGAACCTGACGCGCACCTTCTGCGACCTTGTCGAACGCGGCATGGCCGAGCCGGAGACCAGGATCCACGCTCTGCCTCTGCTGACGCCCGACTGCCAGGCCAGACTGGAGCAATGGCGGCTCGTCGGCGTGAATCGCTGCCCGTATCCCCGGGAGAGCAGCGTGGTCGACGTGTTCCGGCAGCAGGTTTCTGCTCACCCGGACGAGATTGCCGTCACGGACTCCCGGACCGGGACCGCGCTCACCTATGCCGAGCTAGACGTGCAATCGGATAGACTTTGTCGTTGGTTGAGCCGTCGTCGGCCGTCCTTGGCGGCGGAAACACTGGTCGGGGTCTACGCCTCGCGGTGTCCGCAGACCATCGTGACGTTCCTGGGCATTCTCAAGGCAAATCTGGGCTACCTGCCCCTCGATGTCAAGTTGCCGCCGGGGAGAATCGACAGCATTCTATCCGCTTCGCAGGGCAGTATGCTCGTACTGACTGGTGACAACGCAACCTTCCCAGCCGTCCGGCGAGGCAACGTCGACCTGGTCTCCGTTTCCGGTGTTTTAAAGGAAGAAACGCCGGAGATTGTCAATACCCGAGACTCGACGTCGGCGTCGCCTCCGACGGCTTCGAGCATCGCGTATGTCATGTTCACGTCGGGCTCAACGGGGCGACCGAAAGGCGTCATCATCGAGCATCGGGGCATCGTACGACTGGCGACGAGGCAGGGAAACTCGTTCAAGAAGCTGGATCCCCGGGGAACCATGGCCCACGCCTCCAACCTCGGCTTCGATGCCTCCACGTGGGAGATTTACACCGCGCTCCTGAACGGGGCCACCCTCGTGTGCGTCGACGACCTGACTGCCATGGATGCGGATGCCTTGACGAGCATTTACACACAACACCGCGTTCAGAATGCCTTCTTTACCCCCGCGCTGCTCAAGGAGCACGTGCAACACCCCACGCTTCTGAGGACGCTGCACACGGTGTGTACCGGGGGCGAGCTGTGTGATCCGGCTGTATATAACGCCGCGCTTGGGCTTGTGAGCGGCACCGTCATCCACTGTTATGGGCCGACGGAGGATACTTGTATGAGCACGGTCTATTGCCCCGAGGGAGAGGAGGAAGAAGCTGGGTTGCTGGCCGAAAGAGTGCCCATCGGCCGCCCGATCAGCAACACCGGTGTCTGCGTGATGGACTCTGCGCTGCGACCCGTCCCCGTCGGCGTCGTCGGCGAGCTGGTTACCATGGGGGATGGACTTGCGAGGGGATATACAAGTCCGGAGCTCAATGCCGACCGCTTCGTCTCGGTCAATGTACATGGACAGTCCGTGAGGGCCTACCGAACCGGAGACTATGCCCGTTACCGGCCGCTCGACGGCCAACTCGAGGTCCTGGGCCGAGTGGACGGTCAGGTCAAGATCCGGGGCCAACGGGTCGAAGCAGCCGAGATTGAGCACGTTTTGCAACGCCACGAGAGCGTCAAGGACGCGGTGGTCGTGTCCCAGCATCGCGAAGAAGGAGAAACTACGCTCGCCGCTTTTGTCACCACCGCCGCCGCGGCCATCGAGACACGGACAATGCCGGCGAACTTGCAAGATGAGCTCCTGGCCTTGTTGCGCGCCACCCTGCCCTCATACATGGTTCCCAGATCCATCACGATTCTCGACAAACTGCCCATCAACGCAAACGGCAAAGTCGACCGAAAGGCGCTTGCCGAGTTCGTCGTCACGCCCGGGCCTGTCGCTCCAGCAGCACCCAAGCGACGGCCAAGCCTGCCAGCAGAGCAAAGAATGCAGAGGATCTGGGCCGGCGTGCTCAAGATGGAGCCCGAGCACATCGGGGTGGATGGCAACTTCTTTTGGATCGGGGGCGACTCCATTTCGGCGATGAAGGTCGTCGCCGCCGCGCGAAAGGATGGTCTTGCCCTGTCAGTGGGGGATATCTTTGCCGATCCCAGACTGTGTCATGTGGCCGAGAAGGCGGTGCGCTTGACGGACCGCTCCACGGAATACATTGAGCCGTTTGCTCTCATACGCGGCCATGGTGATGCCGGTGAGGCCAGCATCGCGTCTCTTGTCGAGGACGTTTCGTCGCAGTGTCCGGGAGATGCCCCCATCCTGGACGCCTTTCCCTGCTCTCCGCTCCAGGAGGGCCTCATGACGTTGTCTTCCAAGGAAGAGGGGGGTTATTACATGATGCAGGCCGTCCTCAGACTAAACCCCGACGTGTCCGTCTCAGCCCTCCGCGGCGCGTGGGAAAGCGGTGGTTCGACTCTACCCAATCCTGCGCACGAGAATCGTCAACCACAACACGCTCGGCTTGCTGCAGGTGGTCCTGGACGAGGACATCCGTTGGATCGACGGCGCCAGTGAACTGGACGAGTATATCCATGCCGACAGGAGGACGCCGATGGGGGTCGGGGAGCCGCTCGTCCGGTTTGCGCTCGTCAAAGACGGAGCACATGCGTATACGTGGTTTGTGCTGACCGCGCATCATGCGCTTTATGACGGCTGGTCCCTGTCTCTCATCCTCGATGCCGTCAACAAGGTCTATCACGGAACGTCCATCGACGCGCCCGCACAGTACCAGCCCTTCATCAAGCATACTCTCGGTCAGAGGGGCGCCGAGGCCCAGGAGTACTGGCGAGCGCTCATGCAGGGCTACGAGACATCGTCGGCTCCGTTTCCTGTTCTTCCCGCCTCGGTCAAGCAGCCCTTGGCGGATCAAGCCGTGACGCATCGGTTTGCCAAGCGTGGAAACAGTAACGGACACGGCCACACGGGAGTCACGATGGCCACTTTTCTGCGTGCCGCGTGGGCGCTCGTCGCCGGCCACATGACGAGCTCGAGCGACGTCGTCTTCGGAGCCACGCTCGCGGGGAGAAACGTCCCGATCGCGGGCATTGATCAGATGCCAGCGCCGACCATAGCCACGGTCCCGGTGCGCGTCCAGTTCACGAGCAGCCAGACGGTCGGCGACTATCTCCAGTCCGTCCAACGGGGGGCTTCGCAGATGATGCCCTTTGAACAGACGGGCTTGCACCGAATTGCCAAAATATCGTCCGGGACTCGACAGGCCTGTCTGTTCCAGACCCTGGTCGTGATTCATCCCGAGTCGTCGGGCCAGTCCCGGCCAGACACGCTCGGAACGTGGCACCACGGCGATCAGGACCGATGGTTCAACACACACGGCCTCACCCTGGACATGTTCATCGAGGAGGGACAGATCTCGGTCAAGGCGAGCTTCGATTCGGCCGTTCTCGAGCCATGGCTCGTGTCTGCGCTGCTCGACCGACTCGGTCACGTTGTTCACCAGCTCCAACGAGCCGCACCCGAGACAACCCTGGGCGACGTGGAGATGGCGTCACCGGCGGACTTGGATCAGCTCTGGGCATGGAACTCGGTCGTCCCCCGGCCAGCCAAGACGTGTATACACGACATGGTCGGCAAGATGGTCGAGGCCCGGCCCCATGCTCACGCGGTCTGCGCGTGGGACGGCGACTTCACTTACACGCAGCTCGACAAGCTGGCCACGGTCCTCGCCCGCCGCTTATCCGACCTCCTGCAGGTCGGTCCCGGAGCCATCGTGCCGCTGTGCTTTGAGAAATCCCGCTGGGCCGTCGTGGGCATGCTTGCCGTGCTGAAGGCCGGCGCCGCCTTTGTGTTGCTCGATCCGTCGCAGCCGATATCCCGCCTTCGTTCCATCATCGACCAGACACGATCGCGCTTGGTCGTCTCCTCCACCAGCCACGCCGCCCTGTGCGGCAGCCTCACCGATATCATCGTATCCATTGGAACGGGCTTTTTCCAAAACACCCTCTCCGCGAACGGCGACGCACCTCGCCTCCGTCCGGCGGTTTCGCCACAACCTTCCTCCTCGCCCATGTACCTCGTCTTCACATCCGGCAGCACCGGCGTCCCCAAGGGCGTCGTGGTTACGCACGAGGCGTTCTGCTCGGCACTCCGCCACCAGGCAGAGCTTTTCGGCTACTCGGCCACGACGCGCGCCTTGGACTTTTCGTCGTACATGTTTGACGTGTGTCTCCTGAACACGTTTGCCACCCTGGCCGCCGGCGGCTGCGTGTGCGTGCCGTCCGAGTCGGATCGCAAGGAAAACCTCACCGAGTCTCTGCTGTCCATGAAGGTCAACCTCGTGGACCTGACCCCGTCCGTCGCTCGTGCGCTGCTGCATCGGGAGAAGCTGGGCCGTCTGCAGACGGTGGTTTTGGGAGGCGAGGTCGTCAGGATGGACGACGTGACGGGCTGGCCGGACGGCGTTCGCGTCGTTACGACCTACGGCCCGGCAGAATGTACCCCGTCCGCAACGATCAGCCGAGGACGTTCGAAGCCCGGCGACACAAACGTGAGTATCGGGTTCGGCGCCGGAGCAGTAACATGGGTCACGGATGCCGCCAACCACGACCGGCTGGCTCCGCTCGGGGCCGTCGGCGAGCTGTTGCTGGAAGGGCCGATCCTGGGAGAAGGATACCTCAATGACCCGGACCGAACGGGGGCATCTTTCATCAAAGACCCGGACTGGCTTCTCAGGGGCTGGGCAGGCCATGCCGGTAGATCGGGCCGCTTGTACAAAACAGGCGATCTGGTCCGGTACAGCCAGGACGGCAGCCTTGTCTATGTCGGCCGGAAGGACGCGCAGGTCAAGATTCGAGGCCGGCGAGTCGAGCTGGGTGACGTGGAACACCACATCTCGCAATGTCTACCAGGGGTCGGCCGGGTTGTGGTGGAGGCAGTCTCGCCCACGGCCGAAGCTGAGCCCGAGGTTGATGCGACATCATCCGGGCCGCCCATCTTGGTCGCCTTTGTCTGCATGGAACCCTCGGACCCGGGCCCCTCTGGAGTGCGCGCCTCGGTCGACGGCGTCGGGAGAGAGCCTTGCACGATCCAGATGACGGACATTGGCAACGATGCCCGGCTGAGGCTCGCGGAGCAGCTACCCACCTACATGATCCCGGCTGCTTTTCTCCGTCTTGCCTCGTTTCCCTCCACGGCCAGCGGCAAGGTCAACAGACGCCATCTGCGCGACATGGCAAGGTCCTTCTTCGGGGCAGAGGAAGCCGCGACGCCGCAGCCCGAGGCACCGGCACCAGAATCCCCCGATACGACGACGACGTCCAGGGGTGAAAAGGGTGGCCACGACGAAGAGATAGCGCACAAGTTGGCGCAAAAGATCCTATCCATGACCCCCTCGTGGACTCCGAGAAACGGACATCATCCTCCATCGGACGAGACATCGGACGAGACGCAGCTCGGCCATGTACTTCTCCACACGACAGGCCTGGACTCGGTCAACATGATGTCCCTGATTGCGTTCATCCGGTACGAATTCGACGTCCGCATCAGCATGCATGTCCTGGTGGACAGGTCCACGACGATCAGGAGTCTCGCTCTGCGCATTTCCGAAGCCCAACAAGACGTCCCCAATGAGCCGGTCGACCAAAGCCGGCCTGTTGATCACCACGATGGACCTCCTCCCGCGTCGACGACGGCCAACACCACCGGTGGAAACAAAACCACAACCGTCGACCTCCTCGCCGAAATCGCCAAGCATGATGCCGTCATCTCCGCTTCTCGGGCACGCTTCAAGCCACACATAAACGGCAATGGTATCTCGTCTTCATCAAGGCCCGCCAACGTCTTCCTCACCGGCGCAAACGGCTTCCTCGGCATAGAGATCCTGCGCCAGCTGCTCGAAGACGACCAAATCGCCCGAGTAACCGCCCTGGTGCGCGCAAAGACGGCCCCCGTCGCCCGGGCCCGTCTCATCTCCGCGGCCAAGACGGCCTCATGGTGGACCGACCTGCACGAGCACAAGCTCCAGGTCTGGCCGGGGGATTTGTCTCTCCCGAGACTGGGTCTCGATGCCCAGCGCTGGAAGTGCCTCCACGACGGCTCCGCGGCCGACGTCATCATCCACAACGGCGCCGAAGTGCACTTTACGAAGCCGTACCCGGTGCTCGAGTCCACCAACGTGCTGTCGACGGTGCAGCTGCTCGACATGGCCGTCCAGTCGCAGCACATGCGCCTCGTGTACGTCGGCGGCGGGCTCCAGACGTCGGACAAGAAGACCGAAGAGGAGGTGATGCGCGATCTCGTCGCGACAGACAGCACCGGCTACTCACAAACAAAGTTCGTGGCCGAGGCCCTGGTGCGAAGAGCGGCGGCGCGCAACGCTCCCGAGATCGCCGCCGCCAACCGCCTCAGCGTCATGTGTCCCGGCATCGTGATCGGGTCGCCGACGGAAGGATTCACGAACCCGGATGACTACATCTGGCGACTCGTCGCATCGTGCCTCCGCATAGGGGTATACAACGATGCCGAGGCGGACACATGGCTCCCCGTCTCGGACGTATCCGCCACGGCCGCCAGAATCATCACCGCAGCCATGGACGCCTCCATGACGCCCCTGGTCCAGCTCCATCACGGCATGAAGTTTGGTCACTTCTGGGCCATCCTGAAGGACATGGGCTACAAGCTCCGTCCCATTCGCCGGACGGAATGGCTGGACACGCTCCGCGAGGACATTCATGCCTGCAAAGAGACGCATCCGCTGTGGCCGCTTGCGCACGCCTTGGAGAGCAATATTACGTGGCTCGAAGATGACGCCTCCGACGTGGAGACGCAGCGCCGCGAGACGCCGTTTAAGCTCAAGCTGGCCGTGTGGAAGAGTGTCGAGTTTTTGAGGAGAAAGGGCTCTCTACCGGCTGTGGGATAGGAGGTTTTTTTTTTTTTTTTTTTGAAGCGGGCACGATAGTATGGGACTGACGGTATGAGTACATATGGTGGTGTGGACATGGAGAAGGCTTTTTCTTTAAAATAAAATGAAAAATGAAAAACGAAAACGAAAAGTAAGCTTCTGTTTTTTTTTTATTAATTATTCTTTAATCCTAGTTTTATCACTGCTTTCTGCATTTAATTCTTATTCATACTTTCAAAGTATATAGTCAAGAACAGTACAGAGTTTTCAATGAGTAAGGACTCCCTTTTGAGCAATAGGACAAGAAGGCCTTCTTACTAAGCGCAATAGTATAGAAGTAAAGCTACTAGACATATAGAGATGTCCGCTTAAAAAAAAACAAAGGGCAAAGAAAAAGAATTACAATTTATAACTTTTTAAATAGTTCTTTCATTCTTTCCCTTATTGTCGACTTTATTCTAATTCTTCACTTTACCTTCTTAGCGTATGGTGAACAACGGTGTAGTGTTTTGAAGGAGAGAGGACTTCCTATTTTATAAACCTTTCTGGTTACAAATGTTTAGCTAGCAATACAATAAAGGCCTCTAAGTGTAATATGTATTGTAAAAGTAATTCAACGGAACCTAGGTTTAACGCCTATTCAGTACGGCCATGCACAATATCGCGTCCCATACCTCCACACATAACTTAGTGGGCGCGGCCTGGTAAAAGCATAAATAAATTCGTTGCTCACGAATCCGGCAAGTAGGCAGCCTAAGAAGTGTATTTTTTTCGTTCTTAGCAATCGCATGTTGTTTCATGAATACCTTGTTACTCGTTCTACGTAAAAGCATCACGTGCCTCACATAAATAAAAATGCCCCCCCTGGCTTGATCCCGAGACGCGAATCTCCTTTGTATTGCTTTCTAAATCGCTACGATGCCAAATCATGGTCAAGTTTCTCGCCCTCTCATCCCATCTACATCCGTTCAATCATCCCGTTTTTCCTTCCCGTTCAATCTGCAGGTTCAGCACCTTCTGCAGCTGGCCAGGCGGGGCGTCCTCTCGCTCCATCACCACCTCAATCATGGATAGCCCCTTGGTGTCGTGGACGTTTTCGTTGTCCAGAATGGCCTTTAGCTCTGCCCAGGTGCTCGCCGAGGCGGTAAATGTGTCCTTGGGGGCACCAAAGAAGCTGGGGGCCTCGAGGTAGCGCCACCGGGCGACGTCGTTGTACGCCTGTTTTCGGCCGTGGATGAACCGTTCAATCGAGTAGCCATCGTTGTTGATGAGCACAATGACAATATCCAGATGATGCTTGATCATGGTGGACATCTCCTGGGCCGTCATCTGGAAGCTGCCATCGCCGATGAAGAGAATGGTCTTGGCCTTCTTGATGTCATGCCATTTCGAGGCAGCAATGAGCTCTCTTTGGGCCAGCGCCGCGCCCTGGGCGGCCGGAAGCATGTACCCGATGGAAAGCCAGGTGACGTGGGTGAATGCTCGACAGTGTTTTTGAAGGGGCATTTCTCGGACGCCAAAGCCGGGGGTTCCGGTCTCGCCCATGACAATGTCCCCGGGTCGGATGAGATTGCCGAGGACTCTCCACACCTTGTCCTGCTTGATGATGTCCCCGCCCGGTGGCGATGCCGGGTCGAGGAGCTCGTATTTCGGGAGGTCAGGGTACGGGTCATAGGACTTGATCTTGCCCACATCCAGAGCCTGAACCAGGCGAGACACGATGAGCTTGGCCGGGATATCGCGATGATGCTCGACCCCAATCTTGACGCCTGTCGTGGTGAAGGAAATCATCTCGCCTCCCTGCGGTATGCTGGACCACATGTACGTGTTGGTCCCGCTGAAATGGGGACCAAAGCAGAGCACCAGATCGGCCCCCTTCACAAAGTCGTGGACCGCCTCCCGTCCCCACTGTCCCTGATAGACACCGTGATAGTTTGGGTCCGTCTCCTCGACCAGGCCCTTTCCGAAAGGTGAAGTGAATGTGGGCCACCGGGTGATGGAGACGAGCTGCTGCAGCGTGTCGAGAATGCGCAGCGGTCTGCTCTCGCCGTCGACGTAAATGATGGGCTGTTTAGCAGCCTCCATCTTGGCGAGGATTGCGGAAAGGACATGGTCGAGAGCCACGGGCGTCTCGGGCTCCGCAACGAGGATCGGCGTCTGCAGCCTGTCACCAGACACGAATGCATCCACCATGTCGACGGGGAGCTCGATGTACACGGGCCGGCATTTCAGCAGACACGTGGCCAGGATGTCATCGACCTGCTGGGCACTCGTGACCGGATCCCATAATCTGGTCTGCGCAACGGTGACCTGGGCGGCCATCTGCGAAAAGCGCTGAAACTCGCCGTCTTTCAAGGTATGGTGCACCAGAGTCCGCGTCTCCTGCAGTTGCCGAGACGGAACACCGACGACGTGCACGACAGGAGCCAGCTCGGCGTAAGCACCGGCGATGGCGTTGATGGCGGAGAGTTCTCCGACGCCAAAGGTTGTGACGAGGGCACCCAGGCCCTTGATTCTGGCATAGCCATCGGCGGCATAGGCGGCATTGAGCTCGTTGGCGTTTCCGACCCAGTTCAGACCAGCAGGCTCGACATGGTCCAGCATGGTGAGGTTAAAATCGCCGGGAACGCCATGGATCGAGTCGACGCCGAGCTGGCGCAGTCTCTTGAAGAGGTATTCTGCAAGCTTGACGGGAGCCATGACGGAGATTGGATATCGAGGGCAAAGACAAGGACGGGGCGCATGGAATGACCACCTCTCGAGGGGAGCCGTGGCTCTTTGTAGGTTCAATGTTATCACCGGGACTCGCGGCTGGCAGCTCTGATGGTGGTGGTTGTTGGTGCGGTTGTGGTTGCAACAAGAATCGAGGTTGTAAGAAACGAAAATGGCCCTTCCCATGGCCTCGGACCCGGAAGTCGCCTCGACTCACATACACAGTGAGAGCGCCCCACCGCGCCTTCCCCGTGCATCGCCCTTCACCAAAAAAGAAAAATAAAAAAATGGACCAATGGCCACTCCATCACATCGATTAGTGCGTCAGATCCCCCCAATCCCGTCTGGTGCAACAACACTTCGGCTCTCTAGCGTCCAGACGCTCGCAGCTGGCCGGCAGCAGCGGGTCCGGAAACCAGCGACCGTTGCGGATTGGCTGGAATCAGCGTCTCCCCTGGGCGCTAAGACCCACTCAGTGACGCTTCGCCCGTGGACAACCGGGCAGCATGGAGTCATCATTGATCGCACAGACAGACAGATAATCCCGGATGCCGATACTGACAGGATTGTCTCGCAACGATTGCTGTCCCACTGTCCAAAATGTACCTTCCGGGCATGAAGGTGCCCCCAGACACTGTGCCCTTTACAAACCAGAATAAATTAGCAACGTGCCCGCGTCGGCAGAGTGGAGTGCTGCGGTCTTGTTGCCCGGAACGCATAGGTGGAGCCTAATCAATGCGCGGATTATCATAAACCCGCGCTACGCGAGGGCTGCGGCTGTGCGCACCATTCACTACTTATTTTCTTTTGTATGTAAATTACTAGAGACTTAGTATAGGAGGAATATTATAAATTTCTAGCGCATTCTGCGCGTCAGTTATAAGCCTAGGAGGAAGTTAAAGAGACTCCCTATAACTAACGCTGCGTGCCTATATCATTAAACATATATATTTAAATCTCTTTTTATTCTCTTTTTAACGGTAAGATAACCTCTATTACGAGTTTGCAGATTCTAGTGCTAATAAAGAAGCTTATATCTATAGAGCACTAGAATAACTAAATCAAAGCTCTTAAGGGAGCGGCTTAAGGGTTATCGATTTAGGATAAAGTAAACCCTATGCTTCTAGAAAAAGAATTAAACCTTCCTAGGAAGCTAAGAGCTGTTACTAAAAATAAATATATTTAATTTATTGCAAAGCATTCCATAGATAATTACGAATTCATAATAAATAAAGCTCTTTAGTATTATAGATATAAAGGGGAGATTGCTTTCTATAAATATAAAGAGTAGGAAAAGAAAGATTAAGCTCTTTATTCCTAAATAGTAAGCTCTATTAAACTAAACGCATACTCTATAGTATTAAATTCTCTATAAGGTAACCTTAAAGAGGGAGAAATCCCTTTAAGAAGGATTATTAAGCACCTTAAGGCACAATTCTTACTAGGAGACATAATTATAAGAGCAGAGATAGTAACGCACTACCTTGCACTCCTTTAGGAGGCTAAACGCGCGAATACGCAACCTAACCGCTAGATTAAATTATAGAACACGCTCTATTAAAGAGCTCTGTAGAATAATATTAATAAGGTCTAAGGACCGAATACAATCCGTAATTTCCTTTAAGCGGTTAGAACGCGCTTTAAGCCTTTCTAGGTAAGAGCAAAGCTTATTAAACTCATTAAATACTCTGATTCTCTTCCTAAAGAGATAACGCTGCAGAGCATTGCTAACGAATTTATAAGATACCATAAGGCGACTTAGACCTTTAAGACATTGGCCGGAAAAGGAGTCTACGCCACACTAGGCGCACGCTCTAATAACAAGAGTAAGAGTGAGGCTAAAAAGGGAACAAAGAGCCACAACTATCTGTGTAGAAAATTGCATAGAAGGCACGCTTAGAAGCCAAAAGAATGCAAGATTCTATATTAAGCTATTACAGAGAAAGAGACTAACCTCTATTATAAGCTAACAAAAGATAAACTCAATAAGGCTAAACAAAGCTATAAGAGCTCTCGTTAGGAGACCCTCTACGCTAATATTAAGAAAAACAGATAGACTAAAAGGGCCTTATACAAAGATAAAGGAGGCTTCCCTAGAGCAATCTTAGCAGCAATTCTTAACCCTAACTTAGTTAGTGCAAATGAACCACTAAAGGCAGTCTTTACAACACTAGAGCGCAAGGAGCACACACTATCAAAGAGCACTCTTTTTAACAACTGCGGAGCAATATATATAGTTAACAGCGTCAACCTTTTAGAGCCTAGAACGTTTAAACCCACTAATAATGACTATCTTAAGGCAGCAACAACGTCCTTCTAGATCAGTGGAAGAGGGACTTATGTGCTTAGGAAGATTTTAAACAGGAAAAACAGTGCTTTAACGGAAAACCTTATATTAATAAATATAGCGGTTATTAAGGGATTTTATATAAATATTGTATTGGAGAGTCATCTAATAAAGAAAGGTGTGTAGTATTGCAGATCTAACAGCACTTTACGCTTTAGACCTATAGAATAAAGTGTAGTGCTTGCTAACCTTATCAGAAAGTATAATATTATATTCCTTAAATATAAGCCTCTTTACAACTATCTAGAAATTCCCTTAAAGACAATTCTATACTCCCCTCCAGTCGTGTTTTCTACAATAAGATTATACAACACACACACACATAGCTCGCAGCGCTAGCATCCTAGCAGAGACCTAAGCTTACCACGTACCAACGAAGAAGAGATTTAGCATTTGCGATCCAGCTACCTAGGCAAAGACGCTCTAAGCAAGCTTGCTTTACATATAAGGGGTGTGCGAATTTAAGGAACAGAGCGCAAAGACTATAATGCCTATACGCTCACACACACCAAACGCGTAATCTCGCGAAAACAACCAGAAAGGCAGGCTCCTAGACCTTTCTAGCGCATTCACTGGGATCTTTAAGATTACCTAGAGAGCTTTAACAGTATAAGGTAGCTACTTATCTTCAAAGATAAGTATAGTAAGATAATATAGGTGCACGCGCTTTCTAACAAGACCCTTAAGACGGTTTTTAATGTATTAGTTTACTTTAAACAATAGGTATTAAGGCAATTTAGACTCTTAATTATAAGATATAGGCAGGACAACGAAAGAGCAGTGATTTTAGAGCAGGGCCACACAGCATTCCAAGCATAGGCGCGATCTAAAGGCATAGAATTGGAGTGCCCTCTGCCGTATACTTATAAGCTAAATAGAAATGCAGAAAAAGCGAATTAGATAATCATAACAAAGTTTATTACTATACTCTATAGCGCAGGGCTCCCACTAAACTTATAGTTAGAAAGTACATAGGCTATAGCTTTCCTATATAATATAAGTCCAATGCAGCAATTAGAGTGGAAAACGCCTATTAAAGTCCTTAAAAGCTAGTTCCATAATAATACGTATTTGCTAATAAGAGCGCACACAGCAGACCTAAGACCAGATTAGAGCGGCTTATACATATACGGATGCCGCGCTTTTCTAATGTTAAGGGAGCGTAAAGCTAATAGAAATAGACGGTATTTTAAGACAAGCCCTAGAGGCTATATTAGATATCTAGTAGGCTACGCAGCCTTAAGGATTTATTGTATATAGATCCCCTTACTAAGGAAGGTAATAACGACAAGGAATGTGACCTTTAATGAGAAAGTCTTTTACAATCTAAGAAAGGAAAGCGCTAAGGCACAATTGGTCCCTAAGCTAGAAGCACAATTCCAAGCTCTTTAAATAGACACAGAACTCAACGAAGAAGTCAATCTCCTCCTATCACTACTAGAGCGATTGCTAGGGATAGAACAAATACGCCTAGAGAGTTTAAACTTAGGGGTAGAAGCGCCTAACGCAACAGAGGTTTCTAGCAAAGCACCCTTAGGAGCTTACAAACGTATTTTTAGACTTTAAACTCCCTAGGCAACGCCTGATCGTGTGGTCGCAGAGTAGACTACATACTAAGGAGAGGCTCCTACAAGCTTTAGTCATAAGAGCCAACAGAGCTCAATTAACAAGGGTTAACAAGACCCGGACAATCCTACGGTTCCGGAACAATATGCACAGGATTAAGGCAACGAAAACGAACCTGCCGCTAAAGGCAAAATAACCACTCAGATGTCAGACAAGACAGAAGCTCATCATCATAACTTAGAGCACTCAATGCATTAGACAAATGCGTTATAGAGTTAGCAAGGACTAGCTACCCTCTAAGACTCACAAGACGCGCCACCACCCTAGCAAACTTAGGAAGGAGAGAGCTCCTAGGCATAACTAGTAACGCGCCGGAGCGCTTAACTTTAGAAGCTAGAAAGCGAGGGACGCATTCAAAATTGGGATATCTTGCGCAAAAGAAGACCCAACCGTCACCTTATTAATTGCTTGTGGAAATCAATGTCAAGTCTATGGCCTAATTAGCTTAAGGATAAAGACTATAATAACTAGAGCATAAAGACTGTGTTCGCTGTGATTAACGCTCAGTGCAACAACAAGAGTAGAGCTTACCTTAAAGGAAAAATACAACTAAAGACCGTTCATCAGTCAGATCTCGCAAAGCCTCTAAAGAATTATCGCGAAGCCATAAATCACCTAATGCAAGAGCAATAGATTAAAGCGATGAAAGAAGAGATCATAAAACTCAAGGAAAGAGGCATATAGAAGCAAAGCAAGCAATCACAAGCACAATCAAGGCCAATACCATTAAAGTGGGTTTTTACATATAAATTCAACGAGAAGGGAACTCTAGAGAGATGTAAAGCCCGGATTTATATGAGAGGAGACCTATAAGAAAAGGCCACAATCGAACGAACCTATGCCGCAACGCTCGCTGCGCACAGTTTCAGAATATTCATGGCTCTAGTAGCTAGGTTTAATCTTGAAACAAGACAATTCAACGTGAAAAACGCGTTCTTATATGCAAGGCGAAGCGCGAATTCAATACTAGTGACATGTGAGCTGCCTAAAGGTTTCAAGATAGCAGACGAATGCATAGAATTACTCAAAGCGTTGTATAGACTACAAGACTTACTACAATTATGGTTCAAGGAGCTGAGCACAAAGCTTAAAGAACTAGGGCTCGAAGCATGCCCAGAGGAGCCTTGTTTATTCTATATAAAAGAGCGCGACGTATTTGTAATGTTCTTTATAGATAACATTATCATGGCTTTCCATAAGGAACAATCAACTAAGGCAGAAAAGCTGATCTAAGGACTCAAGAGCGCGTACGAACTAGAGGACAAAGGCAACGTGCGTTTTTTCCTAGGCATTTAGGTGCTCTGCAATAGAGAAAAACGAAGGATTTACCTGAGCCACGAAGCGTACATTAGCAAAATCAGAGAAAAATTCAGTTAAGCAGGCGATGGATCCTTCCTTGCCATCCTAATCCTAGCTATAGAGTACTAAAAGCGCAAGGGAGAAGCTAACAAGTAGACCGTAAGAGCGTACCAGGAAAAAATAGGGTCAATTCTCTACACAGCGATTATAATAAGGCCCGACGTTGCGTATGCTGCAGCGAAATTGTTGCAATTCCTCACAAACCCAGGACTAGAGCATATTAGGGTAGCAGACTAAGCGATTAGATATTTAGCCCTTACAAAACACCTCGCCCTTGAGTTTAGTCGTGTAAGAGAAATGCAAGCAATTTAGATAGTAAGCGACGCTTCCTTTGCTAACGATATAAGCATGCAACGCTCGTCATAGGGATATCTTATTACGCTTTTTAGAGGACCTATAATCTAGAAGGCAACATATTAATTAACGGTCACGACCTTAACAATAGAGGCAGAACTACTCTCCTTATTATAAACCACGCGTAAAACCGTCAGTCTGCAGCGCCTCTTTAAAGACATCTAATTTAACGCATATAAGGACTGGGTAATCCACTGCGATAACTAATAGACAATTCGCCTTGTTCTTAATAAGAGCGAGAGACTCACAACTCGTCTGCGCCATGTTAACATACATAATATATAGTTGAAGCAGGAATATAAGCGTGGAAGCTTTAAGGTTAAATATCTTCCCACTGCTGAGATGCCCGCAGATAGATTCACTAAGGCGCTTAATCGGCAGCAATTCGAACACTTTAGAGGAATGCTTGGCCTGATAGACACGCGTATGGTTTCTAGTTAAGAAAAGAGCTAAAAAGTGCTAAGTCCGAAAAAATCGAACGCTGCGTTTGGATAACTTAAAAAACGCGCTACACACATAAAGTTATAGCTATAGCATAGGCACATAAAAAGGGGGGGCATTAGGTATATTGCCCCGATAAATACATAAGAGCCCTCCCCTTAGACAGCGAAAGAGCTGCTAAGGCAAATAAGATCTGCCTAAGGCAGGCGATAGCGCGAAAAGCGAAGATAAAAGCGAAAGCAAGCACTAAGCACAACATAAGGTGCGCGTTGGCTCTAAAGAAACAAGACTCTAACAGCGCTTTTATACATATTTTTTAACAACTTCCTTCACGCCGGCTATCACCGCGGCTACCTTAGCTTCCCTTTCTACTGCTGATGAGCCCCCGGCAGTATTATCAGCCCCAACACAGGGCATACCCTCGTACACAGAGTCTGGTTCCGTGAGGAGTTTCAGCTGTAACTTTAGTGCCTAACGGCACTAATTGTATAGCTAAGGAAAAGAGAAAGCATTAGTATCTACAGTAGAATTAAGGTATATAGCGGAGGAAAGCTTACCCTCTGGTCGTAACCCTACGCTACTAGCATCTATTTGGTGATAGGAACCATAATAGGGTGTAAGTTATTATAATAGTAATTGCCTAACTTACACAAGAAGCATCTTAAAGACTTTCTAGACCTAGTCTTATAGTATCTTCCGCTATTACCCTTACCTGCGATAGTAGCCCTTACACACCCTAAGCAGGGTATAAGGCACGGCGCACTGCGAAACGCAGGTAACGCTAGCTTTGTAAAGTTAGCAAAGTTATTAAGAGAAAGGCAGAGCGTCCTTAAGACTTACCGTCCGCTCCCTCCTTTACTGCAAAGGAGTCCTTAAAGCAAAGCCCCTATAACCTCTACGCGCTTATAAGGGGAGAGGCTTCTAGCCACCCTTAGAGCACTACAGACTTAAGGGGGGCAATAGGGGAGATAGGGGGGGCGGCGGGGAGGATAGAGGAGGCACAAAAGGCTTATTAGTATTACAAGCCTTAAAAGTGAAAGAAATTTCAGAGGAGACCTCTAGAGGGAGTGCCTGCTAGGCATCCTCCTAAAGGACCTTCCCTAACCTTAAAGAAGGCATAATAGTGGCGGCGGCGGCGGTGATGATGGTCAGACTAACTAACTATAATGAAAAAGGTGCTTATAAAGAGGGAAGAAAAGAAGGAATTCGCAGTTAATGAGGGGAAATTGTAATATCTACAGTCTTTACGTAACCTTAGCTTATCACTTTTCTTCATTACCTTACTTTAACTTCACCTTCGTAAATGCTACCATATGCTCTGCTCTATGTAATTAGAGCTGCCTTCCTTAGTTAGTTACACTCTAATTAGGGGGTGTGTTGCCTAGAACGCATAGGTGGAGCCTAATCAATGCGCAGATTATCATAAACCCGCGCTACGCGAGGGCTGCGGCTGTGCGCACCATTCACTACTTATTTTCTTTTGTATGTAAATTACTAGAGACTTAGTATAGGAGGAATATCATAAATTTCTAGCGCATTCTGCGCGTCAGGTCTGTCCAAGCCACGGCCCCGCAGATTCGTCCAATTCTCAATCCGCTTGCCTAAAGGGGCAATACGAGTGCGATCACGTGGGGTAGGCCCCGCCGTTCCCCGCCATACCCCTACGAGTGCCCTGGACTCCCTGGCGTTAATTTGATTTAACTTGACATGAAATGGTGACTGTGAGTCGTGACTTGGGGGGGGGAAACAAGCACCAAGATACTTATGAAAGCGACAGAGTAAACTGCAATCGATAAGAATGCTCAGCTTCAGAAGAAACTCGGCCCAACTATACACGACCGCTTTTGCTAATGTTCTGCTGCTGCTCATATTCTTCGTCAATTTCTAAAGACTAAAGAGCCCGCGCGGAATTTCTTCTTCTTTTTTCTCTTTCTTTTTTTCCTTTTTTTTTTTTTTCCTTTTGTCAATTTGTTCCCTAACCCCGTCCTTCGTGGCAGTCAGTCTTCTGTTGTTGTTTTGTTCTCCCTGATTTCGTACATATGAGGTACTCCCCCTTTACATCGCAGGAACAGTCTGGACGTCAAAAATTCCATTGCGCCAGCCATCTTGCCTATACTCAAACACATTCTGTTCGGCATCCCGTCCTTCCTCCTCCCAAAGCTTTACCAGACTGCCCGGTGCATACCGACCCTTGAAAACACCACGACCAGGCTTCAGGCCCACCCGTGTTTGGACGTCAGGGTCCGGGCTGGGAACAAGTCGTGCAGCCACTGCCCGGACAAAGGTCCAGAGGTCGGCCGGGTTGCAAATCCGCGTGGCGCGCAGACGCTCACGCGCAAACACCAGTTCACGGTTCAGTGTCCTGAGCCCGTCTTCAATTGCCGAAGAAATCTGGTATTCTAACGTCTTTCGAAGGATGGGCCGTATAAGTGGCTTCAAGACCCATGCCAGGCAGGCAAACCTGGACTTGCTCAGCGTGTAGTCGAGATGATGAATGTGCACCTTGACGTTGTGCAGGGTAATGAGTTCTTCTAGACGGTCTCTGCCAAACTCAACATCGAACGTGATGTCGATGCCGCGCTCGTCCAGGTGGAAGCTTCCCAAGCCCTCGTCCACCATCCACAGCAGACCAGAGTGCAGCCGCATCCAGTAGCCCAAGTCTTCTGCCGCAATGGACATGCCGGCAATATTGATCGTCGCCACCGAGGTCATGGTGGATCTGGTTCCGAACTGCGCCTTTGTGATGTCAATGTCATTGCGAGTGGAAAATTGTAGGTTGTAGGGTAGAAATGAGCTATGGTTGACGGTTTGACCCGGCTGCAGTATCACGTTCTCCAACAACAGATCTATCGCAGGAGTCGACACTTCTAGACGAGGGATGGGTATGTATTGTATCGACTGGACTATGAGGGGGACGAAAACATTGATGCAATCATTCACCAGCTCGTGATTTTCCATCTGGCCCGCATGAGAAAGGATGTGGATGAGCCGCAGAGTGGTCGAAGCTAATTGGTTAATGTTGTTGTCATCACCCACGGACGTGAGCGCCCCCTGGAGTGCCGTGAGCATGTCAGCAACATCATCCCCGATGGACGAACCCGACTTCAGGCTATTCAGTTTCTCACGCAGGTCGTCCAGGCGGGCTTCAATGTCATCGAAGAATTTGGGGTCGGACAACATTTTCTGGACCAGTGTCGCGAATTCTGCCACAAACTGATCGAGGTTCTCATCCATTTTGTGATTGTCCATGAACTTTTTGAACGCGTTTGACACTGACTCCCACTGGTTCTTGTCTCCAAAGGATGAAACAAAGAGCCAAAAGTTATGGGCGGCCCGATGTGCTTCTCTGTTCGGCTGAAGCGTATCCTCGACTGTGTGTGCGGCTTCTGATCCGATTGATACATAAATCCGAAGATAGTGCTGCAAGAGGCTGGACAGGGTGGATACTGATTCGGTGTAGTCGGGACGCTGTCTCAAGTTGCTGACAGCCCTTTTCAGTCGATTGATTAGTATCTTACGAGTTTCTTCATTCATGTGGTCCTTTAAGCTAGCGTATGATTCTTCTGCCACCTGCGACACCTCGTCCAGCGTAGTCGCAGCAACTTGGACAGTTTTGTCCTTGACATCATCGACTGACGTGGATGGTTGGGTCTGGGCATCCGTCTTCTTAAGCGCTTCGATATCCTTGGAGGACGTGTCGAGCTTGTCGCCGGCTTCCTTGGATGCATCACCCAACGCAACGGCGGTATCCCGGAGCACCTGCTTGGCAATTACGCCCACATCGGCCAAGAATACTCGAAAATCTTTATTCAGCAGTGCGAGTGACAGCACGGTCCGGAAGCTTTCGAGGGTCGCGTTGACGTTGGCCTTGGTCTTGCCCTTTGTGACGCCATTAATGACAGTCCCAGCGTGGACTCCGAGGCTTGACTTGTGAAGATACCACAAAAAGTCTTGGATCTGATCGTTGGAGTTCTTGCTTTGGAGCAAATCCATGAATTGCTTGAGCCAGAGCCTCGTGGTGCGAATCAGGGCTCGCCCAGAATTGCTCAGATCACTGCATTCCGAGGGATTCAAGATGGCCGCACCCAGCAAGGTGCGTAGTTGAATGATGGTCTGCGCATTCGATGGCATGTAACCCTGGGAGATGGCCCTCAGCATCTGATATGTGTGCAGCTTCTCATGGAGCCGTGCTTGACGCGAAGTGGCATCATGGTATTGGGGCAAAAGAGGTTGACGCTCAGATTCGTCGTAGTCTGAATCACAAAGCCCAAAGCATGTCAACATGGCGAAGGAAGACGTATATTGTTTATGTAGCCAGTGCTAGATTGGCCCGCGCACTGGCTGCTCAAACGAGGTTGAAGACTTGACGAGGTTTGTGCTTGCGAGGGATGAAGAGCAGATCTTTAGAACATTTGTGGTGAATACTTGCGGTAGCAGATAAAAGTCCAGACTCCCCATGCTTGATGAGCCCGGTCAGTGTTACAGAGTTCCGAGTATGAGTGGCAGTCGTCGTCACGGATCCGTCATTCGTGATGGGGTGATGCAGGTTTTGGGATGAAGAAGCGCGTCAAGGATGACGTCTGGCATTCTGTCGTGGTTCTTGGCAAACGCAAACGCACGGCTAGCAGATGGGCAGCAGCTGCTGGACACGGTGCAGTGGACGGGTTGTCGGCGACTCGGCGCACTGTGGCGCGGGCTGTGTGCCGCAGCTTTGTTACCGAGGATCAGCCACTTTGAAGTGGGAACAAATAAGTGAACAGATAACGGCGGGGGTGGGCAGTGTCATTGGCCAATGGGGCATCGATTGCAGTTCTGGCATCAGTGGCAGGTGCATCCAGGTGTCTCGTCTGCGGGCAGGTGCGATGGGGGAACCAAGGAAACGGGCTTCTCGACGCCGCTTGCCAATCGAATTCTACGGAGTCTCTCCCAACCAGACACCGAACCAGGATTTCTGTTTTCTCTTAGCCTCGTAAAGGGAAATAGGAAAGAAGTCGGGCAGCCCTCTGCCAAGTATGTCGAACGACTCGAACCGCGGCGATGCAGCACGAAGGAATGAACCCGCTCCCTGTCTCCGCCCTCCGACGAATCCAACCGCTTCCACAGACGCCGACAGCGATAGCACCCCGCCCATTCATCGATTCGGCCGTCGAAACAGCTCGCCAACACCCCCGCCCAAAGACGATGGCGTCGATATCACGGCCGCGTTCGAGGAGCTGGAACACGCCCAACGGGGTCTGGGCCAGCGCCACATCCAAATGATTGCCCTGGCCGGCACCATTGGCACGGGACTCTTCCTCGCCACGGGGAGGGCCCTCGCCAACGGCGGCCCACTGGGCATCCTGCTCGGCTACGCCATCGTCGGCATGCTCATTTGCGCCGTCGTCTTTTCCGTTGCGGAGCTGAGCGCCCTCGTGCCCCTCTCCGGCGGCATCATCCGCCATGCCGAGTGGTTCGTCGATCCGGCGTTGGCGTTTGCGCAGGGCTGGAACAGCGTCTACGCCAATGCCATACTGCTGCCGGCCGAGATGGTGGCATGTGCCGTCATCATCGATTACTGGACACACGTCAACCATGCGGTCTGGATCACGGTGCTGGGCGGGCTGCTGGTGTTTAGCAATTTCTTGCTAATCAGCGTGTATGGCGAACTGGAGTTTGTCTTGGCGATACTGAAGATATTGCTGATTGTGGGTGTAAATATCATGGTGAGCGATTCCCAGTTGACCTATATGTGAAATGGTGCATGAATGCATGAATAAACGGCGCGCCCATGATCCAGACTGTTCTTCGATTGAAGACAAGAAGAAGGGGAAAAAGGGGGGAGGAAGGAGATGAAGCGACGAAAAAGAACGGAAGAAGGAAAATTTAAAAAAAAAAAAAAAAAAAACAAAACAAACAAACAAACAAATCTGTGCACCAATATTGGAACCCGACTGATTTTGGTGCTTCACCCCTCTTTCTTCCCCTCCACCCTCCTTTTCTTCAGAGTATATGCATTACTGCCGGCGCAGGCCCGCGCGGCGAAACCATCGGATTCCGGTTCTGGAAAGACCCAGGTCCGTTTGTGCAGTATCTCGACATCCCCGGGTCCTGGGGCCAGTTTGTCGGCTTCTGGCGCGTCCTCGTAAGTGCGGCATATGCCTTTTCCAACGTCGAGAATATTTCCGTCGCGGGGGCAGAGACGCGAAATCCCCGCCAGAACATACCCAAGGCGGCGAAACGTGTGTGTTGGCGCATCTTTGTCTTTTACCTCGTCACTGTGTTTTGCATCGGGTTGATTGTGTCGTCCGCGGATGAGGCCTTGACGTCTCGGTCTGGGGATGCCGGCGCCTCGCCGTTTGCTATCGCCGCGACAAATGCAGGCATCAAGGGTGTGCCGTCCATCATCAACGCAGTTGTGGTGACGAGCGCATGGAGCGCGGCGAACTCGGGTATGAAATCTGCAATGCCTTTTGAATTGTGTTGAAGTTTTTGGATTTGCATTGCGTCTTTTCTTCTTCTTCTTCTTCTTCTTCTTCTTCTTTTCATTGTGTTTTTGCCTTTTTTTTTTGACAAGTTGGTCCTAGCTATGCTTGTTGGCACGAGAACACTCTACGGTCTGGCCCTCGATAGTCACGCCCCCGCCTTCTTCAAGCGTACTAATCGGTTCGGCACGCCCTGGATTTCCGTGGCGGCGGTTGGCTCCTTTATGCTGTTGGGTTACTTGACGCTTTCATCAGCTGCCTCCGTCGTCTTTGGCTGGCTACAGGGCCTCGTATCAGCCGCCTCCTTTGTGCACTGGATCAACATTGAGATTGTGTACCTGCGATTCTACTACGGCTGCCGCAAACAGGGCATCAGCCGGGACGAGCTGCCTTGGAAGGGCCCGTTTCAGCCGTACGGTGCCTGGCTCGCGCTCGTGTCGTTTAGTGTCCTGCTCATCACGGGGGGGTTCTACGTCTTCATCGATGGGCATTGGACTCCTCAAGGCTTCGTGTCGGCCTACTTCAACGTGCCCCTCATCCTCGTGCTGTATGGTGGGTACAAGATGTGGCGGGGAACTAGGGTGGTCTCGTTGCAGGAGATGCCGATTCGGGGCTTTATAGACATGGCGAACAACAGTCCCGAGGTCATTGAACCGGGTGCCAAGGGTTGGAGGAAGCTCAACATCCTGTGGGGGTAAGGAGCACGGGATGGTCAAGAGACAATGCGTACAGGGCCAAGAACTAAAAACCAGAGTGTAGAGAAAAGGGAGGAGTAAAACAAAGATACAATAGAAATGTAGTCCATTCCCGGTCGGCTATCTTGAATACAAATGAGACGAGAAAAGGAGAAAACAAGAGAAGGGGGAGGCGGGAAGGGGGGGGGGGACTACGACAGATGCATCATATCCAGCACACTGGCGGTGTAGTTCCACAGGACGGAGGAATAATCGGTACAAAAGGTGTAGCCCGTGTAATACGTGTTCTGCAGGCCCTGCAAGGCATACAGCTTCTTGTAGAAGCCATCCCGCACCTCTTGCACGGGCACGACGAGCGTCTCGGGCGAGTGGGACACAAAGGCGGCAATCTCGGGATCGGTGGTCGGAAAGGTGCCGACGTCCTTCATGCGCCTGAGGTCATCGCGGATCAAGTTCCGGGCGTCTTGGGCGGTAAAGTTGGCGCTGCCGACAATCTTGGTCATGAAGTAGCCCGGCACGCCCGAGTACTCGAGCTGCCACTGGAAGGGGGGCAGGGGCAGACTGCCGGGCTGGTTGGCCGGGTCAACGTTGGCGATGTTGACGTCGGGGAGGCCGGTGTTGGTGATGGCGGCGGCGTAGTAGGCCTTTGTGTCCCACTTGGAGAAGAGGGAGGATTCCTGGGGGTGGAGAGTGAAGTTCTTCATGGAGTCGAGCGTGGGGGGGTAGGTGATGAGGAGCTTCTTGGCGCGGATGGTGGTGGTTTTGCCGGAGAGGGCGTTTGTGACGGTCAGTTGGACGGGGAGGCCGTCCCCGGTGGCGGCGGCGGCGGCGGCATCGTGACTCCTGACGGCGTGGGTGACGGTGCTGCTGTAGAGGATGTTGCTCTCCTCGCCAATGTAGGCGGCTGCTTTGCGGAAGAGCTCCTGGGTGCCGTTCCGGGGACGGATGTAACCTCCCTCGAGGAGGGCGTTGATCTGGGGAATGCCAAAGTTCTGGATGACGTAGAGCAGCGGCGTTCCGAGCAGGTCGCCCACGTTCTCGGCAAAGGTGAAGACGGCGGACAGGGCGCCGTTCAGGTGGTACTTTTCGACAAACTCGCGGAACGGCCGGAGCAGTTCCTCGGGCACCGGGTCCGGCAGGTAGTAGGCGCCGGTGGCGAGGTAGTCGTACCGCTGGATGGCGGCGCGGTAGATGAGGGCGCCGCTGAGGATGCCGAAGATGTTGCTGTTGCTGGCGACGGTGCGGCCGGTCCGGAAGTTGACGTGCTTGGCGGAAAGGCTGGCGGGCAGGAGGGGCTCGTGGTCGACGTTGAGCAGGCGGAAGAGGTCCCGTGTGAGTTGGTTGTTGAAGTAGCCCTCGACGCCGTAGTCGATGTGGCCCGCGTCGTTGGGCAGATACAACGTCTCGGCGTGTCCGCCCAGCATATTTTTCTTCTCCACGAGGGCGACGCTGTGGCCCTGCTTGGTGAGCTGCACGGCGGCGTACATGCCCGTGGAGCCGCCGCCGAGGATGACGACGTCGCGAACCATGGTGTTTTGGTTTTGGCTTTGGTCTTGGTTTTGGTCTCGTGGAGCTGCAGCTGCTTCCTGGGCCGGTGAGGCGCTGCAGGAGGCCAACGAGGCCAGCAGGGTGGCTACGAGGCTCAATGACTGCATCGGACGCATCATTGTCGTGATATGCTGTGTTGTTGTTCGGTTTTTTTTTTTTTTTTTTTTTTTGACTTTTCTTTCTTTTTCTTTTTTCCTTTTCTTAGTAAAGTAGAGAGCAAAGAAAAGATGAAATTTCGTCTAGTCTCCGCAGAAAGAAAGAAAATATACTCCGAGAAAACCCCCCAGACCGCGTCGGACATTCCTCCATTATTATTCACCCGGGTGCGGCATTGCCGGAGATTGTTCGTGCGGCCCATGTCTTGGCAACGCGGACATAACAAACAATCCCTGTCGACGGGGACAAGCACCACTAAGTTGAACGGGTAACGCCTTTTTTTTTTTTTTTTTCCATCTTTTCTTCCTCTTGTCGTCGACAGTGCCGGTCGGCAATCGGAGGAAACTTGCGCACTGGACTATCGTGATATTTTTTATTCCTTTTTTGCTTTAATGTTTTTTTTTTTCCTCTTATTCTTTTCGTTCCTCCGTTGGCCCACATGTGATACATCGTCCCTTTGATCGGCGCTCTCGGCTCTGCATCTCGCAGGGCAGCCCTTGTCCGCAACCAGGCCCCGGGCAGGAATGGGACCGGACCAGACGGGAAAGATTCCCGAGACTCCGACGAGAACTGGTCCGGCTCGGCCTAGCCACGTGGCCCATGTGCGGACGGGGGGGGAGGGGGGTGATTATATCCATGGCCGGGCCCGAAGTGGGACTCGAGCTCAAACGGTCTGATAAAGAGAAGATGATTGGGTGTTTAGATTTCATGCTCGGCGAATACGATCCGCGGACTGGCCTTGCCACGGAATAACGCCGCGCGGGGCCTCCATCTCGGGAAGCACACCAGGGTGTCTGCTGTCTGGTCCCCGGCACATTCGGTTCGAGAGGCCAGGTACCGTTGTGCTTGAACTTGGGCTCTGAGATCCCCTTGAGTGAGCTGAGGTGCCAAGACTCGAGAGGGCAGTGAGTCGAATAAAAGCAGTCAAAGAAAAGAAACCCTCACGCCCCCTGCACTTTCAAGCGCGGTTGATGGGGGTGTTGCATCCTCGATGATATGGTACGACTGGACGACGTTTTGGCAGTGTGATCATTTGTTGTATATTTAGTGTTATTATGATGCTTGGTATAATGATAATACTGGGCCCATTTGTCATTCTTTCACGAGAGGTATATTTGATATCCCTTCTGCGACATCCTCGTGTAGCTTCCCCAAGCGACTATGTAAATACTGCTGCCACAAGTGTCGAGCATCACAGGGGGAATGATTCACGCGGCAGCCCACGGTTGGAGATTCAATAAAACAGGCAGAAAGCTAGCGCATTAAAGGATAATGGGTCTTATTTTTCAAAAAAAAAAAAAAAAAAAAATTAGAAAAGAAAAAAAAAGACAAAAGAAAAAGACACGAAGAAGATGTAGGTCAACAACGTGGGTACACGCCGTCAAAACTACCAGGCGGTACATGCCCCATCGAATAGTAATTATAATAACAAGAAGAGGAAATTCAGTTTTTTTCTCGAAATCATGCGCTTTCCACGCCCATTTCACACCCCCGACTGCTAATGTGATTTTTAAGAAATCTACACTTCATCAGCACGCATTCATCATCAAGTTGAGCCTATTTCGTCATTGGCCCAGTCGCCACATCATCTCTACGTACCTCAAGAATGGCCGGCCCCGCGGCAACAGTATCGTCCGAGACGTTCTCGTTGCAGTTTGTCAGCACAACGTACGTCTGTCCGGCAAAGCCCTTGGGGATCTTGACGGAGAAGCCGCCCTCGACGGGCGTGGCCTGGACAAAGGTGGGACCCGTGACGGCGATGAAGGCGGCGTAGACTCGGGTCGGGCCGCTGGGTGTGGTGAGGATGTAGCCCTGGGGGATGTTAGATGAACGAACGGGACGTTGTGCGCCGGATAATTGTGTGGACGATTTGAGAGATATGAAAACCATAACGAAGAGAAAAAAAAAAGGAGACAAAGTTCACGGCCAAGATAAGCTTACCGGTGTCTGGAGCACGACAGTCGAACCCTCCTTGACAGGACCATCGCTCGGCGCAGCAGCCAGCTTGGGGAACGCCTTGACGGGCAGTTTGGGGTTGGTCGAGGGACAATCGGTAATGAACTGCGAGGCCAGCGAGTAGACCTCGTTGTACGAGAGGGGCGCATCAAACGGCTGCGCAAAGGGGACTTGCTTGAGGCCGGAGCGAATGTAGGCCGAGTGACGGGCCTCGACGGTGAGAATGGACCCAGCCGCCGTGAGATACTTTTTGCTCATAATGTCGGCCGCCGCGCCGAGATATGCCGAGACGCCGACACCTTCGAGCACGGAGGCCGTGGCCAGAAAGGTTTTGACGTCCTTGTAGCCAAAGTTGTATTTGCACGCGGCGACGGGTTGGACGCCCGCAGCTGTGAACAAGGGGTTGAGCTCTGTTAGTGTCATGTGCTGAAGGAGGCGTTCATTGGTTCTTTGTGACGGGAGAATGTCGAGAGGGAGAAAAATGGCATGGAAGAGACACAAGCACAGATGCTACATACCCTTCAGGGCCGTGGTCAGAAACCCGACATGCTCGCTCTCATCGCTCGACACCCTCTTGACGTTGTTGTAAAAGGCCGCGTCGAAGCCCGCATCCGCAAAGTCCTTTTCCGTGTACTTGGCGAGACCCTCGCGGTAAAAAGCGTCTTCGAGGTGTTCCAGCGTGAGCGCATAGTTGAGGATGATGCCGTCGTTGAGGCCATCGCGCTTGGCCAGGGGATTGGCGGACACGGCGCCGGCGACGGCGAGGATGCTGGCCACTTTGGAGACGAACATTTTGAGGGGTTGTGTGTGGTTTGAATGAGAAAGCAACCGTAAGGAAACAGGGGAATATTGACAAGGAGCGTGTTGGATATCGAGCAAGGACAAAAGTACAAAACAGGGGCATGCAGGAGAATAAATACAAGCCGGAGAGACTACATTATTTTGTTTAATTTACCTTTTATTTTTATTTTTGTGTTTATGTTTATTCATGTTTCTTTTTCGGTTCCCTTCTGCTAGACTAACACTTGCCTCGACCTCTGTACCCCTCTTTCTACACACAAAAAAACCATCAACGCACCAGTCATGCGCGGCAACGCACCCGTGCCGGCTCCTGTTATCAATCTGCCGACCGGCCCAGACCCGACAAGAAGGAAACATGATTCGACGACGAGCGCCCGCCGGTCATGAACAGGGCGCGGCTCGCTGCATTCCCGAGCTCCAGGTTCCAGGTTCCAGGTTCCAGGTTCCAGGTTCCAGGTTCCCGTGCCAATTGCGCGGCGGCTCATTTCGGAAGTCGCAGCATCCGGGAGTCCGGCTCTTGTCCAAGTCTCAAATTAATCATCAATGATGCTTTCCCTGGGTGTGGGACCGTCGCTACATGCTTTTTTTGCGCTCTCGGCATCCTCCACTCCATGTTGATCTGCATCGATTTGATTTGCTCAAGTCTACTGTGTCTGGTGCGTCGAACCGTCATCACATCGGCAGTGACGCATGCCTACGATCAAGGAGATGGGAAAAATAAAAGAAGCAAAAAGCAAAAGCAGGGTGAGAAGAACAAAACGAGCCGAAAAAACAAAGGTTAAGGGAGGACAAGCCCAGGACAAAAAAAAAATAAAAAATAGACCAGGTGAAACAGAAAACGAAGCCAAATTAGAGACAGAAAAAGGACAAACTCCAAATCATCAAATCACGTCCTCCACACGTCCACAAATCTCCCCCAAATACCATACGCCTCCATCCAAGTCATAAACAAACTTGTCTCGCAACACAATGGCCTCACGCGTCCCGCCCTGCCACAAAGTGAATCATTTGCAGGACCTTCCCTTTCGCCCTTGTCATCCCCCTCGTGCCTCAACGAGTCCATCATTCCGAGGGGGCCGCCATTCATTCCGCGCCCTTGGACGGTGGGCTGCCGGCCCCGTTTTTGCGTCGACATGGAAACGCGATTGTGTATTTCTTGGGTGCCTCGTCTTGAAGCGTTTTCTCCTTCTGCCAAGATCTGTTTCTTCTGGTTTCTGAGTCTGCACTTTATTTTCCGTTGCAACGTCAAAGGATAAAAAACACAACAAGACACAAAACAAACATAACAACGCAATAACACGCAAGCAAATCATACTTTACAACCATGAAGATACTTTCTCTACTCGGCTTCACCCGTATGTCCCGTCTATGCTAACCCCGATGTGCCAAAAAAGCCCTCACAACTTACTAACACTTATTTTATTTTGTCTTCTTTTTCAAACAAAAGTCGTCGCTAGCATAGCCCGCGTCGTTCAGGCCGATTCCGCATCGCCCACCACCACCACCATTGTGTGCGAGGCCTGCCCCGCCGTGACGTCTACGCCCGACGTCGTGACGCGCTCGTCGGAGCCAACCACGCCCTGTTCGGCGCCGCCTCTGGGGACCGCGCCGGCCGGCACCGGCGGCACCGGCGGCACTGGCACCGGACTCGTCCCCACGGATCTGCCTCCTGCTATGGCTGGCGCGCCGGGCAAGGGCAAAAGTCTCTGCGTGGGTGCTTCGGGGCTGGTTGCGCTGGCAATGGGGGTGGTCCTCATGATGTAGACGTGGGGAGGGAAACGGGATAATGGAGTTATGGCACGACAGCTTGTCACGGTCTGTATGACCCGATAATGGGAGGATGGTGGGCGGTTTGTCTTTTCACAAATTTTTTTCACGGTTTACACAACCTATGATGGGAGGATAGTTAGCGGTTATTGTCTTTTCACGGGTATCTTCACGGTCTACACAATCTATTATAGGAGGAACTTAGCGGTACTTGTCTTTTCACGGTTTTTTTCACGGTCTACACAATTTATCATAGGAGAATACTTAGCAGTAGTTGTCTTTTCACGGTTTTTTTCACAGTCTGTATGATCCAATAATGGGAGGAAAGTCAGCGGTTTCTTTTCTTCTTTTTTTTTCTTTTTCTTATTTCCATCTCTTCTTGATAGTCGAAACGCGCCACGCATAATGAATACTCCAAATGAAATACACACCATTCCCTCCGCCACGCCCCCCATGAGAACATCCACGCCTCCATCTATATCCAGCACCACCACTGTATCGCTGTGTCCCTGCGAACTGGCAGCAATAGAAGGAGAAGAGATAATTATAATGATGAGAACTTATTCTAGAGTGATGTCGAAATGAAGCGTCTATGTCTATGTATGCATGGACTCGCTTGACATAGCCCTCGCTAAATGGCTGTCAGTCTTTCCTATACTGTATCTGGACCATCCACCTGCATTCGGTAGTCTAAACATCACAATCCTCATTTCCACCTGTTTTCTGCTCTTTTGCTTATATGATTTAATATCATGAACCAATAAAAAAAATAAAAAAAAGGAAAATCATTACAATAACAGAATAACGCCTCTTCATATCTTGACGGAGTATTCAATTGGAATGTAGCCTTTACCAAAGGAAAAAAAAAAAAAAAAAAACAAAATATCTATGGGTATAGGGTATTGACGGACATTTACATCATTCCACCCCCCTCCCCAGTAATACGTATAAATACCCAGACCCAAAAAGTCATCCCGATACAAACCTCCCTCCTCACCATCCGCGGCCGCCCCCGCACACACAATCAAGGGCATGAAATGCTCCCCGCCACCCAACGGATGCATCCTCGCCGAGTGAGGCAATCCCCTCCAGCCAAGCAGCCCGTTCCATCGGTCTGTCCTCTCCTTCGCCGTCACCACCTTGGTCAAGGCCACGTTCCACTCATCAGAAAGGGCCCTGAAGCTGCCGCCACCGCCGCCCTTGCCCCTCCCGCCCATAAGACCCATCATCTCGCCCATGTTGTGCATCGACGCGAACCCGGATCCCACAATGGCAATGTTGCGCTCTCGAAGCCGCGACAGGGCCTTCCCCATGCGGAGATGCTGTTCTGGGTCCTCGGATTCCAGCACCGAGACCTGAATGACGGGTATGTCTGCCTGTGGGTTGACGAGCGAAAGGGGCACGAACACGCCGTGGTCCCAGCCGCGCGAGGGGTCGAGCTTGGCGGACAGGCCATCTTGTTCGAGGGTGCGCTTGACCTCGGAGGCGATGGCCGGGTCGCCCTTGGCGAGGTACTTGACTTTGTAGCACTCGGGCGGGAAGCCGTAGTAGTCGTAGTAGAGATCGTGGCGCGCGGCCGACGAGATGGTAGGCACGTCGGTCGACCAGTGTGCCGTGACGAGCACAATGGCTCTGGGGGCCGAGGGCGTGCCGAGGCGCAGGATCTTGGGGACGCGGTTTCGGAGGGAGTTTACGATGGCCTCGTGGGACTTGTCGCCGAGAAGGGGAAGAGGACCTAGAAAAGGAGATGTCGGTATGAGAAAAGAAAAAGAAAAAGAAAAAGAAAAAGAAGAACATTCAGAAACAAGGAAACGATAAGCAAGAAAGACAGATGGACAATAAAAAAAAATCATTGAGCATGCGACAACGACGGACCTCCCCCGTGCGACAACGCAATGACTGGCGCAACCGTCATGTCGGGCTGGTGAACAGGGAGACAGAACAAAAGCAAGCACGTCACAATGTCAAACAGTCTCTGGTTCGTGGTCCGCGAGGCCATTTATCGATGAAGATTGAGCCATAGCCAGAGACCAGACGAGTTGACGCCCTTTATAATGCCAGGCGGGCTGAGAGCTCGCATCGCTCCTTCCTCCATGCCTTCGCTCGTAATCAGTTGATTTAATTTGATGACATGGAACGAATCCATCTCCGCCCGTCTTGTTGGCCAGCTGGCCCAGGTGGTCCGCTCCTGACCACTGAGCCAATCACAGACGCAATTACAAATGCGCACCTGTCAGATTCACAAACGCCTCGGGCGCATTTGTAAGCACATAGTGGAGCCATGACGCCGGCTGGCCCCGGCACCCGGCCCCTGGCCCCTGAGAGACAACTACCAGGATTGTAGGATGTAAGGAGGTTGATTAAGCTAAGTAGGGCTTAGTTAAAGCTACATAATAAATATAGTGTCCTCCCTACTTATTATTACCTAAGTTAAACTCCTTCCTAATAGACTCCTAAGGATTAATTACTAGTGTTAACCCTAATATTATTTTAAGTTCTAATTTTTAAATATAATTATTTTATTTTTTATTTTTCTTTTAAATTTATTTTATTTTTATTCTTCTATTCTACTATATTCTAGGTATTAAGTCTTAATAAGTATTATTATTTTATTTTATTAATAAATAGTTTTAAATTATTAATATAGATTTTTCTAGCTAGCTTACCTAAAATTAATTCTACCTTATATATTACTAAAGATAGCTATAATTTTACTCTTAAAAGTTTTCCCTATATTATATAGAATTTTCTTTTAAATTTATTCTCTTTATTTATTTTTTCTTATACTAAGCTTTTTAACTTAAATAATTATAATTAACCTAATTTATTATATTATTTTAGTTTAAGGTTTATAGTAGCTTCTCTTACTTTTAATTTAGTATTTTATCTTTATAAATTAGTTTTATATACTAGTATTAATTTTAATAATTCTATAGCTTTTATTTTAAATAGTTTTAATATACTTTAATGCTTTAAAAATAGTTTAAATCCTAATATTACCCTAGTAGAACTAGTAAATATACTTAATATATATTAATTATTTAATAGAATTATAATATTTAAAATTACCTAATTCTATAACTTTCGTAATATTTTATATTATTCTATTACCTATTTTATTAATTAATTTTTTACTAGTCTTATATTTCTTTTAGCTAACCTAGTTAAGAATAAATATAAAACTAGTTTAAATATAATTATTATACTATATTTTTCTACTATTAATTTAAAATTTATATTTTTAAAATATAAGCTATTATTATAATAAATACCTTTTAGGTACCTAAATATAGTACTTTAGTTGTTTTTCTAGGTTTTAGTAATTATATCTCTAGTAGCTTCTAAATAGAATTATACTAAAGCAAACTTAATTATATAATCTATAATAATTAAAACGTAAGTATTTTTATTCTTTACTTATAGTAAAATAAGCCTTAAATAATCTATAGTAACTAAGCCTTATAGTTCTAAAACTATAATACTTTATAGTATTACTCTTACTAATCTTATTTCTATTTATTAATAAGTTAAATATAAATAGCAGTAATTTTTAATATTAGATACCTATTCTAGCTAAAAGAATTATTTATAAAGTTTCTATATTATAATTACTAACCTAAAATATTCTA
>AFRA01000142.1:0-48905 GCA_000223055.1 Claviceps fusiformis PRL 1980
ATATATATATATATATATATATATATATATATATATATACAGGGAAGCCGGAAGGGAAACGTGGGCGGGGCGGGATTCAGGTGTTTGGGAATTAAAGACATACTTGTGATTTGCCGCGGCCATCTTCTCTTGGCTGTCTTGCAGCAGGCTCTCCAGGCTCTGGATGCGCTCGTTTCGTGCAATCAGCTTGCGCTCGGCAATGGCAACCTCCTTCTTGAGTGCAGAGTTTTGCTCCACCAGCTGGCGCTGGACCTGTGTCAGCTGTTCGAGGTTTCTCTCCAAGAAGGCCATCTTCTTCTGTTGGGCCCGATTGTTGGATGAACGGAGAACGTTGTTGTACTGCTCACGCGTCTCGTCCAGCGAAATCTCTAGCTCAACGACACGCTCGCAGCGGTTCTGCAGATCTCGCATCAAGCTCTTCTTCATGACGTCAAACTCGGCAATCTGTTGTTGAATGGTTTTGCCGTTGGTCATGGGAGCAGCGCCGCCGGACTTGACTCGCTGCTGGAGGTCTTCGATGAGCAACTTCATCCTTGAGTTCTCATTCATCTTTTGAGCCGCGTCTGCTCGGAGTTCCTCAATCAGCTGAGCCTGCGTCGCCTGTCGGCTGGCATAGGCATTCTCGAGCAACGTCTTGACTTCTTCGGCGTCGACTTCACCCAGGTTCTTCGTCAGAAGATCCTCGTACTGCTGGTGCATCGCCTCCAGCTTCTCCTCCAACTCGTGCCGCCTTCGAGATTCCATCTCGCTGGATGAGGTGCCAAACATGGACAGCTCTGCCTGTCTCACGATGCCTTGTGTCTCCACAAGCCTGGCGCGAAGGTCCTTCAACTCATCGGGCGCAATGCTGTTGCCGGCGGCGCAGGCTTCCTGAAGTTTGTCAATGTGCTGGAGAGCCTCGCTGATGAAGCGCTCGTTGTCGCTGAAAACCTCGCCCCCAAGGTCGAAGCCGGCCATCATCTTGGCCATCTTCTCGGCCTTGCGCTTCTCCTTTTCATCAAAGGCTGCGCCGGTTTCCTTGGCATTCATCTTGATGTCGAGGAGTTGCTGCTTGACATCATCGAGCTCCGTGGTCAGCTCGGCATTGGCCTCCTTGAGGGCATCCATGGTGATTTGGGCCTCCTTGCTCTCAAACGTGAGTCGCTCGAGTTGCATCTTGAACTCATTGGTCTCAGTCGTCAGCCTCTCGTTTTCCTTGCCCAGTTTGCTGTCGTGTTCCTTGAGATAGGCCATTTCTTCCCTGGTCTCGCGCAGAGTCTTCTCAGCCGCCGTTGCCAGCGACTCCTTCTCGGCGAGCTGGTCTTGGAGTTCATTCTCGCGGCGCAGGAATTCCTCACGCTCGTCCTTCTCGAGCTGTAAGCTGGGGGTGGACGCCCGGTCCAGGGCAGTGGGTGTTTCTGATCGGCTCTCGGTGGCAAATCGAGAGGGCGTTGAGGGGCGCGGAGTCTTGGGCTCTGCCCTTGACACGATGGCGTCTCCGGGCTGCGCCCATTTCTCCTTGGGCACGGCCTCTCCTGAACGCCAAAGTTGAACTTCGCCTTCCAGAGTCGAGATGTAGGACTCAAAGCTGGTGACCTGGCCCTGTGCCTTTTTGAGCAGCATCTTGAGCTCGGCGGGACTGAGTTCGGCGTTGACCTTGGCCTTGTTCTTGATGGACTTGGCTCGGGTGCCGAACCGCATGGTGCTCAGGGTTTCGGCATCATTGTAGCTGCTGGGCGAGCAGTTGATGATGAGTGTCGTTCGGCTGTTACCACCCAGCGACTCTTGCAAGATTCGGGTCAATTTCGAGTCTCGGTAGGGAACGTGGGAAGATTTGCCATCAGTCAGGGCATTGATGACCATGCCGAGAGCGCTCAAGCTCTTGTTGATTTTCTTGGCCTCTTCGAGGGTCTGCCCACTTGCGCCCGTCTTCCCCACCTTTTCGCTACCCGCCAAATCCACCAGGAACAGCTGACCGCTCTTCGCCGACCCAGTCTCGACATTTTTCTGCGTGACGGTAATGACAAAAATCGAGTGCGATCGCGACGACTCCTGGTTCATGTTGGTGGCGGCAACGGCCCGTGCATTTCCTCCCCTTCTCATGACTTCGTACACTTCCTGCACGCTTGACACATAGATCTCCAGAAGACCCTTGACGTAGACTCCGCGGTTCTTCTCTTCGTGCACGGGCAGATTGTCATTCTGAGGAGCCAGCAGATCACGAATTCTCTCCATGTAGATTTCCATGTAGCTGACACGCACAGTGTACTCTATCGTGCTCGGGCTAGTCATGATGCTCGCAAAAATCTGCTCAACAATACGCGGAATGACACCACGACCTTCTTCGTCATCGATGTTTGTGCCCATCATGGTGTACGATTTACCAGCACCAGTCTGGCCGTAAGCAAAGACTGTGCCATTGTAGCCGTTCAAGATGTCGTCGACAGTGGGTCGAATGGAGAAGTCAAAGATGTCCTGCTGCTTGCAGTTCATGTCAAACACCCGATCAAAGGTGAAGGTGCCCTGCGCCTCTTTGGACTAATTTCTTTTTGTTAGCTAGATATGTTCATGGCCAATGTACGGCCAGGCCCCGCCAAAGCGGACATTCCGAGACGTGGGAAATGGCGGCAGCAAAAGCAAGGGCAGGCAAAAAAGAGGAGCAAACGGGGGTAAAGTGCGTACATCGAGAGAACAAGAGTCCTCTGAGCTGAAAGTGACAATGGGCTTACCGCCCGACTCCAGCTCGACCCGGTTCTGGGGCCGGAACCGGGCCACGACCTTGATGCTATTTGCAGACATGTTTAGGCGTTGTTGCTCAAGGTCGCTGTGTTGTTGTAAATCATGAGCCACACACGCACAGCCTCGGGTATCGTTGTTTATTCAACTCCAAAGGGGGGCGGAGGGGATATATTTAAGAGAGAGGAGGATGGGGGAGAGGGTGGCGAGAGAGCCGCGAAGGCGGGGGGCCCTTCGAATAAACAAAAAACAAAAAAACAAAACGTATGCTATCGGGCGGGACGAAACAACAGAGACGTCGATTCCGATCGACGGGGTCGTCGACGCTCCGGGGAGAAGAAGATGAAGCAGCAGAAAAGCCAAAGCACAGATGTCTGTCTGTCTGTGCAGTGCCGACGATGGACTCTGCGGCGACAGGTTCGAACGAGAACACAGAAACAGTGTTGAGTGAGGCCTCGTTGGGAGGAACGCGGTTTTGAGGAGGGGGCGGAACTCTGAGTCGCCTGGGATGGGATTGGAACCACTGGAACCCGACAACGAACCACATGAACCTGGAACCAACCACGCACGTCGCAGACCCGACAAAACATTAAAAACATTAACGAGGCCCAGCAGGGCAGCACCGTGCGGTCTGATGTCGCCCTGTGTGGTTTAGCGCGGCCGGCGCCCTACAAATACTAGGGCACTATTGGCTGTTGGACGCACCAGATCAGACCGACAAATCTTCTGACTTGTCCTGCCCACATGGAATTTTGCATCCCGCCCCCCATCGGCGTGGCTCCCCCCTCTCGTCTTCTTTCCCCCTCTCGTCTCCCGAGCACGCGACACGCATGAAGAATAGTGACTCATGTGCTTATGCTCTGACCACTTGGGCCTTTGGTTCCGGAAGACAGATCGATGCATGACGTTTTTCTTTTCGAATTGTTCATCGTTATTTTGTTTTTTTTTTTTCTTTTTTTTCTTTCTTTTCTTTCTTCTGCTTCTCGGTTGACCCGCATGCAGGAGCATATTCGTTGTGTAACCAATCCTGCCTCTGCCTGCATTTGCATACGTACATACTTACATAGCATGTGCGCGAGGACAAGGGTTCATGGAACTCGAGTACCACTCACACGTTGTACGTAAATGAAATGTACGACATGCATTCTTTCGTAGTCGTCTGAGACGGTTTGGCAGCGTGGCCAGCCCTGTCGAGTCGTTCTCGTGGTATCATAACCAACAGGTGAGCGATGCTACCAAGAGGCTCTGGATCTTCTCCTCCTTCCTCGTCAAACCAAAAAAAAAAAAAAAAAAAAAAAAAAAAAGATGAGGGTCCGTTGCGTGATGTTCCCACCATCAAATCATCAAATTCTCCCGAGGCGGTCTGCGTGGGTCTTCCTAGACGCGCTAACTGATGCCTCTGTCCCAGACAAGACGTAAAACAGACTCGGTCTAGCGAACACATGGGAAGTACAGCATCTCGGATACTACCCGAGACCTCATAATGAATTGCTCTCTTTTATACATACATGCATACATACATACATGTATACACAATATACACAGTATGTATGTTATTATTTTCGTGACAAGCATGGAAAACGACAGGACCAGAGTCGGACGATCCTACACAGCGCCAGGGACAGAATCAATAGCTGAGATAGAAAAGAAATGCATGGTGGCTCCACAAGTACAAAAGGGCCCCTTGGTATAATCATTCCAACACCGTACACCAGAAACGCCCTTCCAACTACTTCCCAGCTGCTTTGAAAAGGTTGAAAGCATCCTTTCTCCCGACCCCACGTTAGGAATTGCTTTCTGAGTCCGCCCATCACAGTCTATCTACCGCCACCCCGCGCCCAACTCCATATACAAATATACATGTCGGACGATCATGCTGCTTCGTCATCAATCCTTACTGAAGAAAGCCGAGTCGTCACCTAGTCCTCCCAGCTCTTTTCTACCGTTTCCCTTACTCGCTTGGTATATTCCTTGCGGTTGTCCTTGTATAGATTCGACGCCTCGACGTTTGCAGGAGATCCTGTGTTTGGGTCGTTGAGCAAGCTAGAGTGAGTGTTTGAAAAAAAGAAAAGAAAAACAGGTTAGCCAATACAGCAGAACGACAAACTGTCCAGGATGAGGGCAAACGGATTTCTACCTCTGAATACTTGTGAGGACAGCAGCTACGTCGTACGTCGGACTCCATCGGTTCTGCAGTATATCAAGACAGAGCTCCCCCGTTGCATACACATTGGGGTGGAACATCTGGCTGATGAACTTGACTTGAGGTGGCTTATTCGGGTACTGTTCCTCAAATTGCATCACAAGTCGAAATGTACCGTCCTCAAACGGTGTGTCGGCCGGTCCGATGATGACGGCGTTCCTAGTTGGCAGAAACCGTCAGTCCCAAGAGTGCCACCATTGTACTTTTGTCCGCCTGACTCCTTCTTTCCGGCCAACCCAGGATAGAAAAAAAAAAAAAAAAAAAAAAAAAAAGGACCAACCACGTCATGACATTGTCGGGGACAGGAGAAGCCGAAACGCCAGCAGGAGGATCGGTTTGCATGCGCTATTGAAGAAAAACAAAGTTGCTGGTCAGCACGCCGCTTGGAAATTGCAGACGAGATTTTTCGCGATGATGGTTAGGCCCTATGGCGAACCTTGAAGTCACGCATTAAACGACGGCGAGCCGCGGTGGACATGGCGAAAATGGGTGGGTTGAACGCAGCTTTGTTTTGGGAGCTTGTAATCTGCGGAGACAACACGAGAAAAGCAAAAGCTCTGCTAAGTAGAACGGATTATTTATCGCAAGCCGGTGCGGACCTGCACAGGGGACGTCAAACGGTCGGATGAGGATTCGGCAGACTGAGCGTGATGACGAACAACAGAAACGGGGTCGACTCGAGTCCATGAAGGCCGACTCCGTCGATAAGTAGGTACCTAGATACCAAGTATCCGAAGTACCTAGTACCCGTAGATAGCGATTAATGGAGCTTCGGTCCCTTGCCTCCCTTCCCCTCCAGCCAGCCAGCCAAGTCATAGCCAATGACGAGGCGTCAAATGGATGGGCCGTCCAGCCCAGCCGCGGAAGGCATTGGAACCGTCGCCAGGTTCATCACGTGACTATACTGGGTAGCAGAATTGTACCGGGCTTCTGTTGCCAGCTCTAAGCCGAGGCGTGCCGACTCCCGAGCAACCACCATGGCCGTCCATCTTGCAGCTGAGCATCATCCTGCCCATCGGTCTTCCAACGAACCGTCGCACTTCCTCTGCTTTCCCAGCGGCTGCTTCTTCCTTCTCCAACTCCCCCTCCTCGCATCATTCATCTTTTTGCAGAGTCGCATTCATAACCTGGTCTGCCTGCCTATACCGACATGGTTGCGACACATCTCCGATCGCCACGACTCGCCACCCAGCTTGTCTGGCATGTGAAAGCAGCTCGCCAGTTCTCTACCGGTGCCGCGCTGCGTAGGGAGCTTCAAGATGCCTACATTCTCAGTGCTTCGAGGACTCCCACGGCCAAGGTTATTTTTACGTTTTTTTTTTTTTTTTTTTTTTTTTTCTTTCTTTCTCTCTTCCCTTGCTGTGACCACATGCACCGAGCTAACCATCACCATGACAGTTCAACGGCTCCTTCTTGAGTGTACCCGCGCCCAAACTCGGCGCCGCCGCCATCAAGTCAGCAGTAGAAAAGTCCAAGATCCCCATCGACAAGATCACAGATGTCTACATGGGCAACGTCATGCAGGGCTCGGTCGGCCAGGCGCCCGCTCGCCAGGCCACCATCTTTGCTGGCCTTCCCGAAACCGTCGAGGCCACGACCATCAACAAAGTCTGCGCATCTGGCCTCAAGGCCGTTGCCATGGCCGCACAGAATATTCAGATGGGCTTGGCCGAGGCCCAGATTGCCGGCGGCATGGAGAACATGTCCCGCGTTCCTCTCTATGTGCCCCGTGCCAGCGGACTGCCCGCCTTTGGCCATGTCAATATGGAGGACGGCCTGATCAAGGACGGCCTGACCGACGTATACCAGCAGTTCCACATGGGCAACTGCGCCGAGAACACTGTCAAGAATCACAAAATCACGCGAGAGGAGCAGGACGCCTACGCCATTGAGTCGTACAAGAAGGCCCAGAAAGCCTGGGCCGACAAGGCATTCGCCGACGAGATTGTCCCCGTGAATGTTCCCGGCCGAAAGGGCGACACCGTCATCGACACCGACGAGGGTTACATGGATGTCAAGACGGACAAGATCCCCACCCTCAAGCCTGCCTTTGTTCGCGACGGGACCGGCACCGTGACGGCGGCCAACTCTTCGACCCTGAATGACGGCGCCAGCGCTCTGGTCCTGGGCAATCAGGCTCTCGCTCGGCAATACGGTCCCAGCTCGCGTGTTCTCGCCAAGATTTGCAGCTATGCTGATGCTGCCGTGGCCCCCGTCGACTTTCCCGTTGCCCCTGCCAAGGCTGTGCCGATTGCTCTGGAGAGAGCTGGCATCACAAAAGACCAGGTTGCGGTTTGGGAGTTCAACGAGGCGTTTGCAGCCGTGATTCTGGCCAACCAGAAGATTCTCGGTCTCGAGGGATCCAACGTAAACCCTCTAGGCGGCGCCATCTCTCTCGGTCATGCTCTCGGAAGTTCAGGGTCCCGCATCTTGACCACGCTGCTGCATCAGCTGAAGCCGGGCGAGTACGGTGTTGCTGCCATTTGCAACGGTGGCGGTGCCGCCACGGCCATGGTGGTGCAGAGAGTCGAATCAATATGAGTCAATGAGGTCAATGAGGTCAATGAGGTCAATAAGGTCAAATGAGGTCAAATGAGGGTCAAAAAGGACGTGAATTGCATTTGTATATGGCCGGCAAGTGACTATCAGAGAGTATATGGCCTTTTTTCTTTCTCTTTTTCTGGCACATTTCCTTCTTCTATGTTTTGGGTCGAATTGTAATGTATCAAATCAGTGTAACAAGTAATGAGTTTGGGTTTGCATTTGAATCTACGTGGTTGAGGAGGTCACAATATTACACCAGTATAGGCGCATTTTCAGAAATGCAACAACAGCATTGATACGAATACATTTTTTTTTTAGAAAAAAAAAAAACCCCTCTAAACATGTATCAAGGACTGATGCATCACTCAAGACACTCAAATGTGAACGCGGTCGCCGCCGATGCCGCGACTCACTCACTCACTCACTCACTCATGTTCCCCCACCATGGAGTCATGGACCAGCTCCGTGTCGCCTCGCGCTGCACCACCAAAACCTCGTCTCATCTTTCTCCATCCTACCCTCGACCTCAACTCCGATCCAACACTTAATCCCCCCCTCCCCTTTTTAATCAGGCGACGAGCCAAACCCCCCAGCATGTCCCTCGTCGCTCAATTCCTCACCCAAATCCGCCACTATGTCCGCAATCAACAGAGCGACATGCTCCGCTCCTGGCTCCAAGTCGAGCCCGGCTCCGACCAAAAGTACTACGACATGGCCGCCGAGCTGCGCGCCAAGTTTGCCGGACCAGAGGACATCGAAGCCGCCGTCGAGCAGTACCTCCCCACAGAGGAGGATGTCCCTGACGGTCAGGCCACCGTCTGGCCGTCCTTTCAGTCCTTTATGAAGGATTACTTGACCTTGTGGCGGGATATCAATTATGAGGATCTGCTTCGGGCACACGAGTTGCTTACAGCGCTGGTAAAGTGAGATGTTTCTTTTTCCTATTTTCTTTGTGTGTGTATGTTTGTGTTTGCTGTTTTCCTTCTTTCCTCGGTCTTGTTTTGCTCCCCCTTTTTTTTTTCGTTTTAATTTTTGTAAATCTACAATAAAAAAGTAAACCAAGTTCAATACATCGTGTTACTATTCGGACTGCATTTCCGTCTTTCACCGTCCGTTCCCCTGAAACGTCGACAACCCATATTCCTATCCTCCTCTTTCAAAAAAAAAAAAAAAAAAAAAAACTAAAGAAAGAAAGAGACAAAAAGAAAAGACAAAAAGAAACACATCTAACTCCTTCCCAGCTCCTGCGGCACCGCCTTCACACATCCTACCTACGGCGCCATGCTCCTCCAGCCAAGCATGTCCTTTTCCATCACCCTCGCCCGCTTCACCCTCCAGCTCAACCGCCGGCCCGACCTCACCCGCCGGGTCCGCTCCCTCGACGACGACGGCACCAGCGGCAAGTCGGTCGCCGAGTCGTCGGCGGAAATCATCCAAAAGATTTTTACGACGTGCTTGACTGATCGGTCTGTGGGCAAGGTGCCCGAGGGGAAGAAGGTGGGCGTGTACATGTTTGCGAATTTGGTATTAAAGTTGTTGTTTGCGGTGAGTCTCACTCTGGGTTTGAGTTTTGTTCTTCTTCTCTTCTTCTTTCCTTACCTTCCCTTCTTTTTTTTTTTTTTTTTTTTAATTTTTTTTTAACCTTTTTGTTGTAAAAATCGCTGCTTCAACCGCGTACAGTAAGAATGAACATGTTCCCAAATTCACACTAATACATATATCTGCCTACATAACCCAGTGCCGGAAAACAAACCTCGCCAAGATGCTCTTTGTCAACATTTCCACACTCTCCCTCCCCCTCTCCCTCTATCCAGCCTCCCAGCGCGTCACATTCCTCTACTACCTCGGCCGCTTCAACTTCTCCAACCAGCACTACCACCGCGCAGCGCTGTGCCTCGAGCAGGCCTACCTCCAGACGCCCTCGCAGCTCGTCTCCCACCGCACCAACATCCTCACCTACCTCATCCCCAGCAACATGCTGCTCGGGCGGTTCCCGTCCCGGTCTCTCATGCGGCGAACCGAGGCCCGGTCCCTGCAGGACGTGTTCCTGCCGCTCTGCCAGGCCGTGCGGTCGGGCAACTTTGTCCACTTCCAGGCCCATCTGGCGGCGCACGAGGCGTGGCTGTTTGACAAGGGCCTGCTGCTCGCGCTGACGCATAGACTGCGGCCCATGCTGTGGAGGTCGCTGGCGCGGAGGACCTTCATTCTGACCTACGTGGCCCCGACGGATGCGTCGTCCAGAAAGGCCGCCACGCTGGACCTGACCCATCTGCATGCCGTGGCCTTGTATCTCCAGCGCCGACTGGAAGGCTGGCTGCCGTCTCATCCTCCCGCCAACGGTCCCGGTCTCGGTCGTGGTCCCGCTGGCGGTGGCAGCACCGCCGGTCCCCGGCCCGCCACATCACAAGCAAACCCGCTCTTCATGAGGGCCCTCGCCAACAACGTCCAGGACTACGCCCCGGACACCACCCTCGCACCTCCCCCAGGCGGCAAGTCCAAGAAACTCAGACCAAACGAGGGCATGGTCTGGGGCAACGCCGGAATCACCCTCAAGGACGTTGAGATGATGGTCGCCACGCTGGTCCAGCAGGGACTCATGCACGGCTTCGTCGCCCACGGCCAGGCCAGGTTTGCCATTATCGGGGCCAAGGCCAAGGGTCCCGTCGTGGCGGGCTGGCCTGCTGTCTGGCAGGCCATTCTGGAGAGACGATATGAGGAGGAATTTGATGTCAATGAGGTTCCTGGGTGGGTCAAGGGGTAAAAAGGTGAGTCGTGACAGTTTTTGTCAGTTTTGTCTGCGCGGCTTCGGCGTTGGAGGGGGGTTCTTTCTTTCATTTTGGAAAATGCGAATTTATGCCCGCAGTGTTGCATACATACAGCTGTGCATGTGTGTGTACTTATGTACGTACGTATATGTGTTTGCATGTACGTTTAAATATATGTACATACTAGGTATGTATATACATGTGCAACACGAAACAAACAATCTAAACCAGACATTCACACTACTCCAACAACTCAGCAAGAGTCAAAAAAGGAAGCGGGGTAGATTACATCTTGTCGATTGGTAGGTACATTCATCACGTTGTTCCACAAGAATTTGATTTTGATTTGTGATTTTATTTTATTTTATTGGAAAAAAGAAATCATGTCCCATCACCTGTACCCAAAATGGTTTATCGAAGCGAAGTTAAAACTTCTCTCGCGAACAAAAGGGTATCGATAAAGTAAAAAGGGGGGTTTTTAACCAAAAATATATGAAAAAAGAATAAATCTTTAGTATAGAATAGAAATTGAAAGAAGAGGAAAGAAAAAATAAGAAGAGAAGAAGGGGAAAAGAATAAAAAGAATCGAAAGACCGTCGAGTAGGTCAGTGGAAGTGATGGCGTCAGCCACCAAGGGCCTGTGCCCAAAGACAATAAACACTATCGCCGATATGTTTCGGTTGATATCCATAAGAAGTGAAGGTGAAACAGAAGGAAAGAAAATAAAAACCCTGAACATATGTATACCTAGTTCAAAATGGAACGTACGCATACCTAGTTCAAAAGGGTTGTACAAGTAATCTTTCTGTGAATAAACATGCCAGCTGCAAGAAAACAAGCAGCTGAATTTCTTATACGAGGTCCAGAAGCAGAGTCCACAAGCGCCATGAAGTTCTTTTTTCTTCTTCTCATCAATGGCGAGTGTCCTAGAATGAAATTGAAGAATTGACAGAGAAGAAGAGAACAGGTTTGAAAAAAAAAAAGCCAAGACGAAAAGGGCGCGGCTGCCCACTGCCATTAGTCGTCAAGCACTTTTAAAGAACGAAGCTCACCAAATAGCCTAGAAAATGAAGATGGCGACCATAAAGGCCACGAAAAGGCCTGCCGCCGCACCGCCTTGCTGCCTGCCCGCTTCTCCCTTTTGATCAGTCGGCTTGGGAACACCTGGAGCAGTCGGTACGGTGATGGACTCTGTCGGTGTGACTGATAATAATGCTGATGACGGTGACGATGATGTCGGTGACGGCGATGATGAAGATGAAGATGAAGGGAGTGATGTGGTGGAGTTGGCATCAGGGGACGAGTCCATCTCGCGAAAGACACCCGGATGGCGAATTGGCTTTGAAGTGTGCGAGGCCGAGGTCGAAGAAACAGAAGTTGATGAAAGCTTGGTCGGTACAGGGTGAGGAGGAGGAGGAGGGGGAGGAGGAGGAGGGAGGGGGAGGAGGGGGAGGAGGTGGTGGTGGTGGTGGTGGAGGAGGAGGAGGCGGCGGCGGCGGCGGAGGAGGAGGATGGGTGTGCTTTGACGGAGAGCTACCACCAGATGTATCAAAGGTGACAACATAAGCGGTACCGCCTTTGGGGACCGTCGCCACGCAGAATGCAGCACCTCCCGCGCCAACGGCAGACTGATCACTAATCACACTGCCGATAGGGGCCAACGACGGATTAATCTCACACGGCACTCCGTTGCAGCCACCACCGGGGCACTCGATTTTGATGCCAAAGCCGGGCTTGGACAAATTCAGGGGAGAGTCCAACCAAACTGGATTCCAGCCAATTTTTACAAAGGTATTGCCGTTGGCGTCGGTATTAGCGCCGGCAACGTACGGAGACCAGTTACCAACGGGGTCTGACGATGATCCCCAGATGCAGCCCTCCACGCCGATACCTGGTGGATTGATGTAGAAGTGCGCGGCGGTGCTGACCCAGTAGGAAATATCGGGAACAGCAACGGTGATTTCCGACGTGACGAGAGTGGGAATCAACATGGCCTCATTGCCAGGCAGAACCGTCTGACACCAGGAGAGTGGACTCTGGCATTTGTTGACGGCCTTGACTGCGCCAGTTCCCGGAACACAATTCTTCTTGTGGGGGAAAGGCTTCTTCACGTTACCGGACTTGTCGCAGTACAAGCCGCCGTTCATGGAGGCAGGATAGGTATATGAGGAATCCGGATCCCACTGCGCCATCACCATGCCGGGCTTGCAGGCAATGGGGCAGTAGTTTCCTGGCGTGCACTCCTGATCAGGGCTCATGGCCCAGCCAGCATTCTTGGCTCCAGGCGTAACAGGAACAAGATCAGGGTCATCGGTGGGAAAGGCACAGGTTCCGCGCTTAACCATGCCATTGGACTCGGCACGAGAGTGGATGTGCCCATGATGGTGGGCCTGGTGTCTCTTGACTAGGTGTGTTCGTTGGTGAGAGGCACTGGCGTCGGATCCAGACGAGAGACTGGCCGCAGTGCCGAGTAGAAGCTGAAGAGTTGACAGCTTCATCGTGCGAGAGCTGGAGGTGTTGAGAGAAGTGAGCGACAGTCGTCGGAGTACTTGTTTGGACAGTCTGATCAAAAGACGTCGTCGCTGTATGCCGCCGCGGGCCAGGTCTCGGTTGGCGACAAGTCTCCCCAGTTCCCCCACGTCGGCTGTATATCAGATGTATCACGGGGGAAGGTATTCGAATGAATGAATGAATGAATGAAGGCGCGTTTCGGTTCAATGAGCGTGCGGTGGCCGGTTCTGCGACGAGTTTGCGTGTACTAGTATAGTGTAATCTTCTTTTTGGGTTTGGTTTCTTTTCTTGTCGTTTCTCTTCTTTGGATCCTGTAATGGGTTTGACGATGTTGGAGCCGAGTAAAAGAGTGTGGTCCGAGGACAAGAAGGAAAGATCGGCTTTTTCGTCGAACAGTTGATTATGGGCGCAGCATAAGGAGTGGCGTGATCTGAAAGGAGTGAATTCAAGCCGGCACGAGAGAGGAAGCACGTAGCCAAGCAGCCAAGCGTTGAGCGTCAAGCGTCAAGCGTCAAGCGTCGAGCATTGATTACCGAGCATCAAGCATCAAGAATCAAGCATAACCACCGAGTTGGTTTTGCGATGCATGCGGGCTGGGCAAGGGACACGGAACTTGGAAGGCGGAGGGGCAGAGAGAGAATAAGAGGCCTGCAAGGCCCCAGACTTCTTTATTCCTCCGGCTTGTTGCCGGCAGGGCAGGACGGGCAGGACCAAACGAGGGAAAGAACATGGAAGGGCAAGTGCAAGGAAGGCGTGCGTGGTGGCTGACGGCTGACATGGGCCGATGACAGCTGGCGACCTTGACATTTTTTTTCCCACTCCTTCTTCTTCCTTCCTCTTCGATTTCCTTAGCGCGCCTTGTGGTTTATGCTTCCTTAGCGTGAGTAGAGGCCGGGCTGAATGACTACTGCTACTCATTTCAAAAATGAAATTTGAACACACTCTTAGACGCTCTGTCTCTTATTCCTTTTTTTTTTTTTTTTTTTTTTTTTTTTTTTTGTGATGAGCATGCGACGTGGTTCGCGACTCCACGGCCCGTCGCCAATCGACGCAAGGCCCTTGTCCCCTTGCAGTCAAGCGCAGCGGCGCTAATGCAGGTCCCGATAGTGTCGTCGGCCAATCACGGCACGGTAACCTTGCAGATGGCGATGAGGGCAAGCCACCAGCAAGCCGTCTTGACGGTGGCATTCGACTGCAACACGCAGGTGGAAATGAAATCTCGGGCCGTGAAGCGCGCGCTCTCCGCTCCTTTTCATTTCTGCCCGAAAAGAAGGACATGCGGGACATGCAGGACACGCGCTAGCAGACGTGGCATAAACTTGACCCTCTCTGGGTCTCTGGCATCTGCGGGAATGCCTGCATGGAGTTGCAACTTGTCGACCACGGCGAACCGGCGAACCGGCGAGCATTATGAATTTCTGCACCAGGAGGAATCGCGCGGACCCGTCAACCCCCCCCCCCCCCCCATGGACCGGTGGGCGAGGGAAGACATGCATCCATCCATTGGCTTGTTGCCTGGCCTCGTGACTGCTGAGTCGCCTTTTCTCTCTCATTTTCTTTGTCATCTTGTTCTTCTTCTTCTTCATCTCCATCTTGTTCTTTTCGACTAAATAAGCGGCGCGGCCCTGCCCTCACGCTGATACACCGCAACATCAGACCAGATAGACTTTGATTTCTTATCTTTCCCCGTCGACACGCCCTCCGCACCCGAACCACCTGACTGGTCCTTGTAAGTCGACGAGTCCTTTTACCCTCCACTCATTTTCTGTGTCGCAGACCTCCTTGTCTCCTTGCACCGCGACCCCCTGTATTTATAAAGACACCATGTTGTTCCTAGTAAGCGCCATGCATGATGCGACCAGTTGACCCTTTTTGGTGGCTAGTGCGCAAGAGCATAATACCATAATACCAATAGTCCGGGGCGCATTCCGTGCTGCCATCGATACACGTGCCCTTGATTTGCTTGCCGTCTTGAGTCTTGACGTTGTGGTCGCGCATTGAGCGGCCATTGACGCTTCACAACAGATGTTGCATTGCGTGCGCGGTGAGAGAGTACGTAAACGCCACACGTTTGCCAGCTTGGATTTTTTTTTTTTTCACCTTTTCTTGCTGTATTTTTTTTTCTTTTTTTTTAAAAAAAAACTTTATCCGCACGCGCCGTCTCCGGTCCGGTGGCACCAACACGCGACTCAATCCAGGAACAGCGCCACGTCCGCTGCCGCAACACCAAAGCCATTTCCAGGCCGTGTTTCCATTACACGTACAACATGTGCCTAAATTCGTGCACACTTACTTGAGTCTGTCCATCGGTGTACATACACACATATGTATGTATGTATGTACATGTCCCATGCAGCACGCGCAGAAATGTCTAATTGTCCAGCATATCCCGTCCGTTCGATACCAGGCCAATATGCAAGCCCCGTGATGTTGTGCGTCATTCGTCAGTCACTTGCGCCACCCAGCGGATCTTGAACACAAAGCACCATTTTTTTTTTCTCTTTTTTTATTAAAAAAAATGCATATGGATACTTACAAATGTACATACATTTATACTTGTACGCCGCGCAGCCATGTGGCTACGCGCGACACCTTGACTGATTCATCATATCCCGTCCCGGCACGTACCCTTCCAACACATTGATGGATTTCGAGGCTTATCATATGTACATATGTATGTACGTGGTCCGTTTAGATCATTTTTCATCCCAACCTCAATGGCAAAGCCGCGCCACCCTCACCACCATGCGCCTCGACCAAATTCGTCCATGACACAACCGTCTCGGTGCGATCATTCATTCATTTATTTTTTCCCCCTGCTCTGTCCCCTCTGTGACACTTCCCCTCGTCCTTCTCCAATGTCTATACGATTGCCGCGGCCTTAATTCCGAGGCAGTTGGCGCCGGGTGATGAATCATGCAGTTGTGCTGTTCTTGTCATGCAGTCACGCTCGGTCGGCGGTTATGAATCATGACCACGTGTCAGATTGGTGATTTGGGTCGAGGGGCTGGATGGGCGGGGGATTTTTGGCATCGCGGGCGCTTCGTGAGCGTACGTGTAGAAAATGGGCATTTACATGTCTGATGTGAATGCTTTCACCGCAAAAGTGCTGGAACGGGAATGCCATCTACCGTGTATTGGCATCGTGCGCGTACACACAGTTGGTGTACATACCTACTGAGTTCTCCATGTACTTAGGCACATATGGCAGGCACACCATCTTGACACACCGTGTGTACACACATTTCTATTTTGCAGAACAAAAAGATTCTGCGCAGGCTAAGTAGGTAGGCAATTAGTTGCGATCGCATGCAGAGTCCGCTCCTATTAGAGCCCCTTTTCGCAGCGGCATGCAGCATTCGCTTCTATAGACCCTTTTCGCGGTGCCCAACGACCCGTGCAAACGAGTCAAAAGACATGGTCATGGAATGCCGACCTGCCGTTTTGCTGCGCAAGTGGTCGTCGTACTCGAGCATCTCCTTGTAGGGAACCTTGGCCACAATCTCCACCATTCTGTCTGTTGATTTCTTCCCACGCAGCGACGTGACAGAGTCGTACGGGTCCGGCGGCGCGTATATCTTCGACACGTCTATCAACTCGTCGCTCGAGGACTCGGCCGATCGGTCCTTGACCTCGAGCACCTGTCCGCCCGCACCAGCCGTAATGTCATGCTGGACCGTACCGGCTGCGGCCTCTGGACATGTAATGTGCGTGAGCATAATGGGTTCTAGGATGCCAACCTCTTGCCTGTCCAAGGCATCGCGAAGGGCCTCCTGCACCGCGTTTCTGGCGACGCTGCTAAAGTGCCCTCCCGTGGGGCTTTCTAGAGCCCCCTCTGAAGTATCGAGTGTGATCCTAACGTGGCAGCTGTGGACGGGCGAAGCTCGTCGTGGGCCTCGCGCCAATCCCGCGATTGCTCCGTTCAGAAGTTGATGGCGCGCTTCTTCAACGTCAAAAAGGACATCGTGAGACTGCGTAGGCTCTGGAATCTCAATCTCGTAGATATTTCCGTCAATCTCGACACCGCATTCTAAAAGGCCCAACCGATTGTCCGAGTCGACAGGCTCCAGCGTCGCCGTGCATGTGGCTTTTCCAGGCTTACTCGCAATCGCCCTGTCAAAGACTGTGCGCTGCGGCCCCGTGGGCCGCGTGACGCTCTCCTTGTAATCCACCTCAATTTGGCCAAATTCGGCATCAATCTTGTGTTTCTGCCTCATGTTGTACAGAGACACGTCCAAATGGAGCTTACCCATGCCCTGGATGGTGAATTGGTCCGTCTTGGAGTTTCGACTCCACCTCAGACTTGGATCTTCTCTCGAAGCATTCTCGAGCGCAGCTTGTAATTCCTGCGCAGCAACATTGCCATATGGTTCGACCTGCAAGAAGGCCACGGGAGGTGGTATTTCAGGCGGCCGAATCTGCACATGTCGAAGATGTTCCGCTACTGGTTTTCCGTTTGCAGTCGTTATCAACGTATCTCCACTTCGAGCCTTCTTCAGTCCTCGGAGAGCCCCAATCTGCCCAACAGAGAGTTCCTGTATGTCTTGTGTCTTGGATGCTGAGATCTGGAGGATTCCCATCGGCCGCTCTTGGACCTGCACATTCGTATTGAAGCTCGGCGCGTTGCGCGTCAAAGTCCCATGGTAGACTCGGACAAAGCTGATGACGCCCTCTTTCGGATGGGTAACGACTTTGAAGACGGAAGCAACTGACGCAACATTGGATTCACCTTTCTTTCCTTGACTGTTCAGCACATCGCCGAGAGGCTGTTTCGATGAGCCTACTCGGACCTCAGCGTCTGGCCGTTCTACTGGATCTGGTAAATAGACGGTAATGGCATCCATCAATGGCTCGACTCCAATGTGACGGAAGCTGGAGCCGGCAAAGACCGGGATGACCTGACCATCTCCTTTCAGGATTGTTCGTCTGATGGCTGCTTTAATCATGGCACTGGGGATGTTGGGCTTCTCCGCCAGGAACTCATCCATGATGGATTCGTCAAATTCGGCCAGCCCCTCGATCAGACGCTGCCTAGCGACCTGCATTTCGGTCAGTAATTCCGGGTTCGAATCCGTGAGCTCCTGCCTCAATTCATCCGGGCCAAAACAAATCTTTTCGCGTTCCGATTTCCATCGATATGCTACGCCGTCGATGACGTCTATGACACCGACAAAGACATCCTTCTCCCACCATGGGATCTGGCAAACGAGGGGCCACCCCTTCAGTCTCGTGCCAATTTCCAGGACAGACTTTTTGAAAGATGCTCCTTCGCGATCCAGCTTGTTGCAGTAGACAATACGAGGAATTTTGAATTCCTGGGCTGATGCCCACACACGCTCCGTGTGCGCCTCGACACCTTTGACAGAATCAATGATGCAAACAGCTCCGTCGAGAATGGGAAGGCAGCGATCAACTTCGAACCTGAAGTCTTGATGACCTGGCGTGTCGATCAAGTTTACAGTTTTGGGAGGAGCCCCCGACTGGTCGGTCTGAGCTCGAGGCCAACTAAAGGTAATGGCCGCTGACTGGATCGTGATTCCTCGCTCCCTCTCCAATTCCAAGAAATCCGTGACGGTGTTTCCCGCATCGACATCTTTGACCATGCAAAGTCAGCATCAAGTTATGCTCAGATGGATTTTTTTTTTTTTGCTTTGCCACGAATATGATACTCTATCTCGTAAAACTTACCTCCGACCCTCTGCGTAACGCCGCTGTAAAACAGCATGCGTTCTGTGGTGGTAGTTTTGCCCTGTTTTGTTGGGGAAAAAAAAACGCCATCTCATTTAGCAATCATGATAGTCATCATATTTGCACAGCAAAAGGACACACGTACCGCATCAACATGGGCTATGATGCCGATATTGCGAATGTTCCTCACTTGAGCATCCTGCTGGTACGTCGCTTTCCCGCGTACAGCCCGATAGCTCAAGACGGACGTTGATGATAATATGCCAGGCTTGAAAGAAGGCCTGCGACGAAGACACTGCGGAGAGGGGCTAACTCGACGCAAGGATAAGATCAACATGCTGTGCCAAGAACCCAGCCTTTCGCAGTCGAATTTTTTAGCAAATATACTGCATTGGACCAATGTGTCTTGCCATTGAAGCCGATGGGGGTTCTCGCGGGACCAGGAGAGTTGAAGAGAGTCGAATATCGCCTCTGACGTTTGATGTAGAGTGGCAGAATTCCAAATCCCAATCAGTGACGCTTTCAAGCTGCAGCCTCTCACTCTCCTCCCAGGGCGGCAGGCGGTGGACTGAAGGGTTACCCCCAATCGCAACGTGCCTGACGTAACACGACACGGAAGGCTAAAAACGCCAATCCCAAGTCAACCTAGCCTTTTCGTTTTCATGCCCACAACCCTTCCAACCTCCAACATCCAGTCCCGTTGCGATTCGCATCCAATTGCGTTTGCCTCCACCCCGCCGTTGTCGAGCTAAAGTTGCTTTCCCAGCTCTGTCAAGATAGCTTTCTCCCCTCCCCATCTTTTTTTTTGTGAATACAAATATTCCATCCGGTCAACGGTTTCCGCGGTATTCCCGTCCCAATCATCCGTACCTACCCTTGACGCGCAATGGCGATGGAAATCTCCGATATCTTGTACGTCTCGAGCCGCTTCCCATCCGGCGCAACGCCCCATCGGAAACACGACTAACGTATGGACAACAAAAAAAAACACAGTCGCATTGTCAACTTGGCCGTTGCGACCATTACCATTCTCGGCGGTATTGCCGGCATCTTCCTCCTTCAGCTGTGAGTCGTCGAGTTTGTTTCTCTTCAGAGCTAGCCATGTGCCGCTACGGGCCGCAGTCAGTGCGGCCGAGCTTATCAGTTCTATGCAGAACGCAACCGACACCCCTAAAAAAAACTAACTTTTTTTTTAACACAGTCAATCGATTATTCTTGGCTCTTACTTGATCGTGTTCGGTTTGGCTATTGCTCTGCTTGGTAAGTAGCCTCTCTGCGTCCCTCAATGAACCACTTTTGAAGAAAAGCATCTGCTGACGAGGATACAAGAGTTTCAAATCCCACCCCAGGTCGCTCGATACGCCAACTTTCTCTTTTCCTTTATCGGGCGAGGTATCTGTAAGTGACCACTGCAGCATGGACCCCAAGTATTATCCATTTACATGCCCGCTTCGGCTGTAGCTAACATGGTTTAGTCTACGTTCTCATCGGTGGTCTCCTCTTTGGAAAGCAGGTCCTCAGCAACATTGCCGGCGCCATCGTCTGCATCGTGGGCCTGGGCTACGTCGCGCTCGAATTCATCCCCTCCATCGAACCCCCTAGCAACATGCGTGACGCCGACGAAGCTGAATGGGGCGCTGAACAAATATAAGCGATTCCTGGACACTCGGGGAATGGGGTGAAACTTATGGGGGGTTCACGGTCACTGGCGGCGCTGCACCGGCGTATCGCAGATTGTGGAAAGGGCACAGTACGGACGTTTACGACTATGTGGGGAATGAGAACGCGAACAGCATGTAACGTTTTATGAAAGGGGCGGATGCTGATACACAAGAATCTGAACCGGGAAGAACCGAAGAACATGATGAACGGTATCCGTGAAGCAGATACCGTGACTTGTGCGTGTCGGGAAGATATCCATAACGATAGGGGAATATAATTCAAAAAAAAGAGGTGTTGGTTCTGGCAATCAAGCCATCATAGCATTTCTGTAACTATAATTGTAGCTGTAGCTCGTAGGTAGAGTACCACGCATCCCACCCACAATTCGATTCTACTTCTTGTTCCAGTTCCCAGCATCCTCCACCCCCTTCGCCAAGCTGTCCAGGCCGTCTGAGATACCGCCGCCAATGGCACCAAGCCCATCCCCCACCGGCTTCCCCTTCTCCCCCGCAACACTATTCACCGTATTGCCGACCCCCTTCGTCGCAGCTCCGACCACCGACCCAGCCGTGCGAGATATCCCCCCCGTGGCATTGCCCACCGTGCCGGTCACGAAGCCTGCCGCGCCGGAAAGCTTGTCGCCCACCGTGCTGGCCTGTTTTGAGGTCTTGTCCGCGGCGTTGTTGGCTGCGCTGGGGGCTTTTTGTTGCGAATCCGCCATGGTGAGCGTGTGTAGGGGACGGATGTGCGAATTGTTATTGAAAAGAACGGGTACGATGGATTTTTCTTTTGGAAGAACCAAGACGGGATGGCGCTTTGTCTGGGTGATGGTTTGAACGGGGTGGGTGAGGAATGGGATGGTGAATGGGTGGTTTGAAGGAGATGGATGTGCTGGGGGGGGATGGAGGTAGTCCTGATCGTGCTAATTTATACTTGCGTATGAACATAAGTACATCCTTCGGTAAGTTACAGCGTAAACTATTCACAGGTAGGAAGGAGAGGTTGTGTCCGTGACGCGCCCGAGATCCACATGACGTCAAGCTGACGATGGCACCGACGAACATGATGGAGGGCCGTTGGGGCAACTTGCGTTAAACTGACTCAACTCTCTTATGTTGGATGAGGATTTTTATTTTTATTGTCCCTATGGCGTATCCCCTTGATGCCGAGAAGGCTACACCATTGTACTTATCCACATTTCTTGTTCGCTGATTGGAAGCTACTCACTCCTCCTCCAATAACTTATTGTATAAGTGTGGATAGGTACGGAGGTGTAGCCTTCTCGGCACCAAGGGGATACCAAGAGATAAAAAACGGGGCTATTGCCAGGACGGGTGGTAATGATGACTACTTGGGCGGCAACGCAGACAGACACGGGAAGGGCAGTGCATTATTCTGTGGGGGGAAAAAATTGGCAATTGGACCTCGCTATGCTAGTATACTCGATGGGATGAATGGTCGAAGCAACAACTTTTTGGAGAGGTCAAGCTAAGAGGAAGAAACAAAAAAGGCACAGAAAGAGAGAAAAGAAAGAAAAAGAAGAGAAAATAAAGGAAAATAAAGGAAAATAAATTTCCACCCTAGCCAATGTTAAATTCATCGGCCGCAGAGCTCATGAGCATCATGCTCTTCTTCCGGATGAGGTTCATCGAGGCCCTCTCGTCCACTTCAGCAGAGGGTTCATCCTGAGACACAGGTTTGCGGTCTCGGCCCTTGGAGCCGCTGAAGCCCTTCTTGTTGGCCTTGCGGTCGATACCGGCGCCAATGCCACCTGGAGGATCGCGAAGGCCAAAGCTTTTGGCAACGTGGCCGAGATGTAATTGGGTAATGTCAAAGTGAACTCGTTCGTCGCGGATGTGGGTCGCATACGCACGAATGTGGGATTTGAAGCCATTTCGGGCGAGTTCGAGGCGCTTGGCATCTTCAAGAAGTCTTTGCTCGAAATGTAATTGGAGCGTTTCGGCTTTATCGTGGTATGATTGGCCGTCTTCTGGGGTGGCGGTGATTTTGACGGGGAATTCGAGCTTGGCCATGAGTCCTGTTTTGAGTATGTTTTCGTAAGACTGCGAGGTAGGGGCCGAGGAGGACTTGAGGAGCTCAATGTACCCTTCTTCTGTGCCGGGGAGGAGGAAGAGAGTGGCATCACCGGCCCGGCCGGCTCGCGCCGTACGTCCCACGCGATGAATGTGATCGGCAAAGCTGAACGCCGGGTCATATTCGATGACGAGGTCGACCGACGGGATATCCAGTCCTCGGGATGACACGTCAGTGGTGATGAGGAGCGAGGGAGACTGGCAGGCTGAGAAGGAGCGGAGGGTCGCCGTTCGGATCGGCTGAGATAACGAGCCATGCATTCTATGTAAAATGACTTCTGGACTCGCCGCAGACGTCATGTAGGCTGCCTTGGACACTGTCTTTTGAACCAGTTCCTGATCTTTCTGTGCACTTGGTGGGCCGTCCTGCTCTTTGGGGTCCCGCAATATCTCGTAGTGGAAATCGACAGAGTCAGCGCACGACATGAATATGATTGCTTTCATAGTGCGACCTCGTCGGGAAAAGATGGACTTGAGATAGGCCGTCAACGTGACAAGACGGAGCTTGGACGGAACAACGATGTAAGACTGGTGAAGCTGAGCAGGGGCTTTGTGAACGACATCTTCCTTCATTTTGTCATCCTCGCTCTTGTCCGCAGCCAGGAATGTGGCATCAGCAAGACTCATCTCACCCAGTTTCTGGACATTCATCTTCATGGTGGCTGAGCAAAGAACGGTGACCCGACGCTCCGGCAATTCTGCCAGGGAGGCTCCATTCTCCGTAGTCTTGACAAGGGGGATATCCTTCAGAGCATCAATTGTCTTTTTCAGGTCCTCCTCAAATCCTAGATCCATCAATCGATCTCCCTCATCCAGAATCAACCAGCGCACAGTGCCCAGGTTCAGGGCCTTGGTGTTGTCTACGTGATCCGCAAGACGACCCGGAGTCGCGATCAGGAAGTTGACGCCCTTGCGAATCCTGGCCTTTTCCGCCTTCTTGGACTCTCCACCGGTGATGGCAGTGGAGACCAGCCATGGAAACGGCCGAATCAGTTGCTCCAGAACTGTGTGCGTTTGCTTTGCGAGTTCGCGAGTGGGAGACACAATGATTCCAAAAATACCCGAGTCTCGGTGTATTTGTTTCCCATCGCTGTTTCCGCTCAGCTTCAATACACGATGCAACATAGGCAGAAGATAGGAGAGGGTCTTTCCAGAACCCGTTTCTGCCTGAACGAAAACATCGGAAGAGTTTGACAGCAGATGTGGAATCACTTTTTGTTGGATTGCGGTGGGACGTTCAAGGTCCATCTTGGTGAGCGACTCGACGAGGCGGGACGAGAGAGTGAGGGTTCCGAAATTGGCGACATCGCTAAGGGGAGCATTGGTCGGCTGAGGGGCCGTCCATTCTTCTTGATTTGTTTCTTCGGTCTGCTGGGCTGGGTTGAAGGAGAAGAGCTTGGAGATGACCTGGCGGTTTCCCTTGCCGGCGGAATCAGACTTGTTGTGCGCACCGCTCTTGTCGTTTGTCGAGTCACCGTGGCCGAACCGGTCGAAACGCGAGGTTGATTTGTAGCCCGAGAAGGCGGCCGAGTCATCCCCATTCAATCTCTGCCGTTTGGTTGATCGGAAGTTTTCGTCGCTTTGAGGATGATCAGAGGCAACACCAGACTGCGCCAGCTTGGCGCCTCTTTCAGCGCGCTTCCTATCTCGCCATCTCCCACCTTTGAATTTGACCTGAGTCTTGACTGGGACAGCACCAAGGTCGAAATTGAGAAGCAAACCATCATCAGCCATGATTTCGGTCAGTATGTTTCCTCCAATCTTGGAGGTATTGTGGTTTGGTGGGGCGGGATGCTTGACGTCCACCACCAGACCGCTGTCAGTGGCCTCCAGGAATTTTTTTTTTCCCTGGTATAATCCTGCAGCACCTTATCGATAAGGATGCGACTTTGGCAACGTTGGCGTGCGTGCTGGGACGGTCACAGACCCATTTTTCTCTGCAGACGATTTCGACAAGTTTGTCATGGTGCATTGGCCTGTAATGGTACATTAACCCAATCATGCTTCGTTCCCGTTGGAAGCTTGTGTGTCCAATCAGAAAGCATTTTGCGGTCCAGGTTGGGGTCGAGTGTCTGCACATTTCTTCTTTTTCCAGGCTTTAACTCCGCCAGAACAACAAGATTGTGTTTCATGTGTGGATTGCCATCTTCCGTTATGCCGAGTGTCCAGAATAGCCCATCTTCTACTCCGCTGGATTCCGTGGTTGGCTTTATTCCCGAATGTATTCGGGTCACAATGCGACCGTCTGTAAGATTTCCCATCTCCCCCCCCCCCCCCCTTCAAAAAAAAAAAAGATGAAGAAGAAGAAGAAAGCCAGCAAATGAAGCTGCACGTGGCTTGGTGAGCCGTGCGAGAATTCATGTCGTCAGCCAGCATCGTGAGGATTGGCAGATTCCCAAGCCATCCGACTTTCCATGACGAAGTTTTGGTGACACTGGCCATGATGTTGAATGGCAAACAAGAAAAGAGTCCGAGCCACATCCCCGAGTTGTGCACGGAGGGGCAAGCAGAAGCAGTCAGCAGCAGGGGCTCTTTCTTCTTCTTCTTTTTCTTCTTCCTTCTTCTTCTCCTCTTCTTCATTGGGAGAGGGAGAACAGTCTGCGTTCCATTTTGTCTGCATGCACCTCATTTGCGTGACACCAGCCAACAAGATCATCATCCTCGGACCCCGATGCTATCAATGCCATGTATGGTCAAGGCTCACTTCTCCTATCCGGCTGATCGTGGTTCCGTGAAATTACCGAAATCCACAGCCTGCATAGAACAAAGGTGGCGCTGGGTGCATCCCGACAGGCTGGCCGTCGTTGGCGCGCCCCGACTTTTTCCCTGCCCCGCTCCCTTGCAGCGATGCTAGAGCCCGGTTTGTTCTCGGTCGGTGGAGCCGTCGCCGGCTGGAAGTCGTGGAAGTCGTTGACACGCACGATGCCTGGCAGTGGACTGGACTGGACAGAGGAGAGTAGACAGAAGAGAAGTGGAGAGAGGAAAATCGAGCGCTCGCTGTTGTGTGGTTTCATTGAGAGGGTTGGAATCAGCCCCAAAAATGGAAAACCTCCATGGCAAGAGCAAACCCGGCTTCATCCATGCGGCGGCCGTTGGCAGCTGGCAGCTGGCAGCCACTGTCAAGGATGACTCACGTCACAGCCTCCAGCTGCCGGTCTGGATCGCGATGCGACGCTAGACGGGCAGAGAAAGCTTTGGAACGGAACCTGGCGGAGATGTGGAATGCATCAACGCATCCAAGCTGGCGCGGGGGACACAATAACCGACAGAATCCGCGACACGGAGACTTGGCTGGTTTGAAGATCGGCAACTGGCCAACTGCAACTGGTCTTGGGGGACTCCCGGCTGATGACAGCTCAGCACTGAGCACTGAGCACTGACCAGACATGGACTCCTGAGGATTTGTCAACCCCCTTGCCGCCGTGCCCTGGCTCCCGTCCCGTCTCCCTTGAGCCAGGGCACTTTTCTGCACCACCCCGTCTGGTCTTGGTTGCTTCTTCGACTTTTCTCTTTTTTTTCGACTTGCTCTTGTCCTGTCCTGTCCTGTCCTGTCCCAAGGCAAAAATTTTCCACGACTTCTCGCGCTCACTTTTCCCACCCTTCTTTCCCCCTTTTTACTTCCGAATCCACCAGTATTATCCCTTTGACCTGGACCGCGCGTTTGTTTGACGGCTGGAGCGCTGTCAAATGAACCTGCAATTGACATTATTTCTTTATTCCACGTACGTACTCTTACTTCATGGCCATCCATTAACTGCAGGTTGAACTCCTTCTTATCCTTTCTTTTTTTGGTTCTAGACTCTTTCCTCCTACAGGTGACATCTAAATGCCCACTATATATTCTTCGCTGTATTCGAATTTCGTCCGTCAAGGATCTGCATTCGCAAAATCCATCACAACACATGGCTACGCTCAATCTGTCGTAGCGGCGACTCACCCTCACGTCCTCAACCCGCAAAATCGGCCAGTATTCGGACGGCGGCAGACTCATCGACTTGGCCGTCTTTCTACTTTTCAACTACACTCTGCGTTTCACACCGAGAGAGCCAGTGGCGGGCTTTCTGAGCACCGCGCCGCACAAAATCATGGAGGCTTAGACGCTTACTTCGAAGCTCTGCAGAGCAATCAGGCCGCAGGCGAAAATGAGAAGGAGTGGACGCAGTTTGAGTTTCCCAAGAGGATTGAGTGGAAGCCGAGCTCTTCCTTCGTCCTGCAAAATGACGAATCCGCTGCCGCTGCCGCCGCCGAGGCTGAGGCTGAGGCTGGAGCCGGGACTGGGGCCGAGACCGATGCCGTGGCCGCGGAGAAGGTTGAAGCCTCCGAAGCCCAGTCAGCGATCTCTGCTGAAGATCAGGCTGCCCTAGCACAAATTGACGCATTGTTAGAACGTGAATTGGAGGCTAGAAAGCTTTTAGAGACCGTCGACGATGCTCCGGCTACCAAACGGTCTTTGTCGCTTCCCTCTTCCAGGTTGCAAACACCGGCTTCTGAAAGGTCTCGCACGCCCAGAGTTTCTCGTGCTCCATCTCCTCAAGTCGACCGCCAGTCGCAATCTTACGCTGATCACTTATTGAAGCTTTCCGAAGCTGGTCGATATGCTGAGATCCCCGCCGTTTTCGAGGCTATGCTGGCTACTGGTGTTAGGCCCACTGCCGGCGCATACAATTCTTTACTCCTGGCCGCCATACACATCCCCTCCAAAAAGATTGAGGTAGTTTCCAAGGCTCTCGACGTGTATGCCGACATGCTGCGTCGCCGAATTTCGCCCGACTGTGACACATACGACATCCTCGTTGGCCTGCTTGCTTCGCGATCTCTGGAAGTCTCTCACCTGAAGGCTGCGCTAGAGGACAAGCGTCGGCGCTTTGGAGGCATGGAAGAGGCCGGAAAATTTATGTTTGGTTCTCACGAACTTGAGCACGCCATTCTGTGCGAGGACGATCGGCTCGATCTTGCCATCAGGTTGTTTGACTCCTCCATCAACGCTGATGTGGCCATGTATTCCGCCGAGACGTACCACCAGCTCATTTCTGCCTGTGCTGAGTCGGGGCGTGTTTCTGACATGCTTCGCTTGTTCGAACACATGGAGTTAAGCAAGACGACTCCGTTTTCATCCATTTTCCCAGCCATGATTACGGCGTTTGCCAAACGTGGTGATCTTATCAGTGCGGTTGAGTGCTACAACGAATACCGCAGTTTGGCCATGGCGGATGATATGGGTCATGCTGCTTTGCGTGGTCGCATGGATTCCGAGGTCTACGCTGCCGTCATCAATGCTTATGTTATCTCCGACAAAATCGAGGGAGCCATGAAGTTCTTCCAAAAGATTGTAAAGGAATACGGCGCACGAGCTGCTGATATCAAGGATGCTCTGGTCAGTACAGGCTTCGTCAAGGGGCTTATTGCTCGAGGAATCTATCAAGAAGCGTTCGAGTGGGCTCAACGTATTGAGGCTGAGACGCGCTCGCTATCTCTGATCGACATTGCTACATATGCGGCCGACAACGATGACATCGTGACCGCTGCCAAGGCATATGATGGCATCGTTGCGGATCCCCAGGCTCTGGCTACGCCAACAATGGCTGTTTTGGCCATGAGCATTCGAGCTGGAGATGTTGCCGCTGCCAGCAGGTATTGGCATACTCTGAGCAAACCTGAAGTAAGGGCTACGTCGTCGTTCATCGAGCCGACTGCCATGTATGCCGTCGCTTTGATTGGATCTGGTCAGGTAGCCGAGGGTCTCGCCCAGTCAGAAATGATGTTTCAACGAATCCGCTTGTCCGAGTTGGATAATACTCAGTCTCAGATTCCAATTGATGCAGAACTTGAGGAAGGCGTCGACTTCATCCATCGTTATATGAGAAGCCGTGGAATCACTGATCCTCGCGATGAATTGGCATCACAGATATCGTCTATACCCACACAGGCCCTGAGCGGTTCCCCTCTTACGTCAACGAACTCGGCCTCTAGCTTTGAAGATAATTTTGACCCCTATGCACATAATACGGATTTCAAAGGATCGTCCATCATTGCCGATGACCTCGAACTTTGCCAAGGTCGAAGGAATTCTCGCTTGAACGAAGCCCTCAGCCGATTTCGCAACATTCGTCGCGCCGGTCGGCATCCTCGCTATATCACATATGCCAAGCTCATCTCCGCCGCGGCCCGAGAGGGTAAGATGGACTTGTGCCACGAGATTCTGGCCATGGCACGGACTGACATGCCACCCATTGCTCAATATCCCGCGGTCCGGTACGGCTGGTCTTCGATCTTGGATGCCATGATTGGTTCTTGCTTAACCATGGGCAATCGTGGTCGTGCTGAGCAATACCATCAGGAACTTTTGGAAATGGGAGTGACACCGTCCGCAAACACATATGGACTTTACATCACCACATTGAAAGACTCAACCAAGACGTTTGATGAGGCCTCTGAAGCTGTCCGCATATTCCACAGAGCCAAGACGGAGGGTGTGGAACCCACGTCCTTCCTTTACAATGCTCTTATTGGAAAATTGGGCAAGGCCCGTCGTATCGACGACTGTTTGTTCTATTTCAGAGAAATGAGGTGTCTTGGCATCAAGCCAACGTCTGTCACGTACGGCACCATTGTTAACGCGCTCTGTCGCGTGAGCGATGAAAAATTTGCCGAGGAGCTCTTCGACGAGATGGAGGCCATGCCCAACTACAAGGCTCGCCCGGCCCCGTATAACAGCATGATGCAATTCTTCCTGACGACGAAACGCGACAAAAGCAAGGTTCTTGGATACTACGAGCGCATGCTGGCCAAGGGTATAATCCCCACCTCGCATACGTTCAAGCTTCTCATCGATACGCATGCGACGCTGGAGCCTGTTGATATGGCTGCTGCCGAGACGGTTTTGGAAAAGATTCGCGCCTCGGGCCAGCCTGAACCTGTTCACTATGCGTCCCTCATCCATGCACGCGGATGTGTTCTCCACGACATGGAGGGTGCCAAGAAGCTCTTTGACTCTGTCGTCCGCGAGTCTCTTGTTTCCATCAATGCAAACCTGTACCAGGCACTCTTTGAAGCCATGGTAGCCAATCACCAAGTCGAGGATACCGAAGCAATGCTCGTGCAGATGCGAAAACATCGAGTGGACATTACGCCCTATATTGCCAACACTCTGATTCACGGCTGGGCTGCCCAGAAGGAGATTGGCAAGGCGCGAAAAATCTACGATGCCGTTGTTCGAGAAAGGCGCGAGCCGAGCACGTACGAGGCTATGACGCGAGCGTATTTGGCCGTGGAGCAACGCGAGCAGGCCAAGGCTGTGGTGGGGGAAATGTTGACTCGGGGCTATCCCACTGCCGTGGCGAACAAGGTGTTGGAGCTTCTTGGCGGTGGACAGGAAGCTTCCGTCGCGTGACACCTCGATGTTTTTGTCAGCTCATGAATGTTGTTGCAAGCGGATACTACCTTTTTTTTTTTTTTTGGAATTTATTTTTGAGCCTCGTGTGTTTTGATACCCTATGATGCATCAAGGTGTTGTGGGGCTTCGAAATCGTCTTGTATATTGAAGGCTGTTGATACTTTTGCATTGATGGTGTAATGTAATGGCATGGCGTTGATCTGCGGTTTCTTTTCTTTTCTTTTCTTTTTTTTTTTTCAGCTTGGGTCGTTGGTCAAAAGACAAACAAAACAACTTGAGAAGGGTCTCTAGGTAGGCCTAGGACGACAAGCGGAACGAAAGCTGGGGGTGTTTTTATTTTTATTTTTCAGTTTCTTTTTTCTTTTTTTAGTGGTTGGTATACGCGGGCATACGGATAGACTCCTCTCCACTCGGCATGAAAGAAAAAGCAAAAAGTTATTGATAAGGCAGCGTCGGGAAACACGGTTGGAGAAGTCGTGGATCAGGTCTTGGAACTGCCACGATGGACGGGAAGAAGATGACTCTGCTGCTTTGTATCATAACAGATGTCAACAATGAAACTTGTAATGTTCTTGACCTATGAAATTGTATTGTCGCGGTGTGCTCGATAGAAAATGGACGCGGCTGAGAATAGGGCGTCGAGCGTCGATTGAATGATTTCGCATCATGGCACTTGTACAAGAAGTTTACGTGAGACGTTGACGGCGCGTACTGTGTTGGTCAATGACGGAGCTACATGTTGCACTGTGCCCGTTCTGACTTCTGCCAGACCCCGCCCCCACTTTCCATCGACGTCGCCCAGATGCATGACCATCAACCTCATTCACACATACACTTGCATTTTTACGTGTATATATACCAAGAAGAAAAAAGAAAAAAGCATTCATTTACGTTTTTTACATAAAATATCTCATCATCAACGTCCAAAGTCAACGTCAACATCACCGACATGTCCTCCCCCAAACTCCCCACCGTGGCCGTCTCCGCGCCCGGCAAAGTCCTCCTCGCGGGGGGCTATCTCGTCCTGGACAAGAAGCACTCGGGTCTCGTGTTTGGGCTGAGCGCCCGGATCAACGTCATTGCCGGGGCCATTCACGCGGGGCCGGGGTGGCAGCTGAATGAGATTGTGGTGGACAGTCCGCAGTTTTTGCAGGCGCAGTGGCGGTATGGGTATCGGTTGGGCGAGGGGGGAGGGGGGATGACGGTGACGCAGTTGCAGGTGTAGGTTCACGATTTTTTTTTGTTCTTTCTTTCTTTTCTTTTCTTTTTTTTTTTTTCTTTTTGATGTTTTTTGATTCGTCGGGGCATGGGATGTCACGGATGCGATGTTGTGCGGGATGGGGTGGTTGTTGAGGTGTTCAAGGAGCCTCCTCCCCCCCTTTGTTTCCTTTCCTTTGCCCTTTTCCTTTTCTTGCTTTCAACTCTTTCTGTGGTGAGAAACCTTTACGGTTGCAGAAGAGATGTTGGTTCGATAAGAGGTGGATATATCAGGACAAGAGCTACATATATATATATACATATATATATATATAAAGTAAAACTAACACAACGTAGCGGTTCGGAAATCCACAAAAACATATTTGTCGAAACAACCCTCACCTACGCCCTCACCTACATCTCCCGGCTCCAGGACCAGCACTCGTGTCAGAGCCTCAGTTCCTCGCGGCTCATCATCCTGGCCGACAATGACTACTACTCCCAGACCGCGCCATCGACCGGCACCACCACCACCACCACCGGCCAAACGGGTCGCTTCTCCAAATTCGCCGTCCCCCTGAGCGGTGCCAACAAGACGGGACTGGGCTCATCGGCCGCGCTGGTCACGGCCCTCACGGCCTCCCTGCTCAGTCACTACCTCCCGCTCAGCCTCTTTGACGTCTCCTCCCCCTCGGGCCGGCGCACGCTTCACAACCTCGCCCAGGTAGCCCACTGCGCCGCCCAAGGCAAAGTAGGCTCCGGCTTCGACGTCGCCGCTGCCGTCTACGGCTCCTGCCTCTACCGGCGCTTCTCGCCCGAACTGCTCAGCCAGCTCCCCGAAGCCGGCTCCCCCGGTTTCAGCGACAAGCTCGCCTCCCTCGTCGACGACCAGCAATGGGACGTGGACATCCAGACCCACGCCCTGAGCTTACCCCCCGGCCTCGCCCTGCGCATGTGCGACGTCGACTGCGGCAGCCAAACCGTCGGCATGGTGAAAAAGGTCCTCGCCTGGCGCGCCCGCGACGCCCACGCCTCCCACGCCCTCTGGGACGACCTGCAACGCCAAAACGACCACCTCGCCGCCGTCCTCAAAGACGCCCGCCTCTCCGACCTCCCCGCCGCCATTGACCGCGTCAGGGCCCTGATCCGCCAAATGGGCCACCAAAGCGACGTGCCCATCGAGCCCGACTCCCAGACGCAGCTCCTCGACGCCATCTCCGCCCTCGACGGCGTCTACGGCGGCGTCGTCCCCGGCGCAGGCGGCTTCGACGCCCTCGCCCTGCTCATGCAAGACGACCAAGAAACCCGTGCCCGCGTCGAGGAGAGACTCGCGCAATGGACCCGCGACAAGGCCCCCTCCAAGGTGCGCCTCCTGGACGTCAAGGGCGAAATGGAAGGTGTGCGGTGCGAAAACCTCGATATTTACGACGGATGGCTCTGAGGGGCGCGCGCGCGCTGCGGCAGCGCGAGACTCAGATGAATGGAAGGAGTCGAGGAGGTGTCTATATAAAAAAAAAGAGAAGAACAAAAAAGGAAACAGAAGGAAAAGACGAGAAATGACAAAGCACAAAAATACGAAAATACACAAAAGAAAATACATTTAGACTAATCAATGTGGACAGATAGCCTGTCTGTGTTGTTTCTAATACAAATCATCCTGTATTTATTATGTTGTACGTGGATTTTTTCGACTCGATATATATGTATATATATATATATGTGTGTGTATGTGTAGAAGGAACGACACTTCAGTGTACACATGCTTAAAAGGTCAAAGTCAAAGGCGACTTGGTCCTATTGAACCATGCAAAGACAGCCTGGTTTGCCGTCGTCTAAGCCAAGACTATTTGTTTGCGTTTGATACCAGCTTATTAATACTACCGTATTCATTAATGAGTCACGCGACATGCAATGCATGCACCGTGCTTTTCCATCCCGTCTTGACCATCAATCAAGCTCATCAGTCCTTGCCGTAGCTCCTCAGTACCTATCCAATTACGCCTCATCCATCGTCATCTTTGTACCGTCGAAAATCATGCTCGTATCTACCTTCTCATCGCTATAATTCAAACCATTAAGACCCAATTAGACAATATCAAAGATTGACTTGATGCACCTGCTCATGTTTCAGGTGCATCAAAATTTTCTAACGTGTGTTCCCACTCTCTTCTTTATACAGTGCAAATCCGTCTTCAATACCAAAGAGGTCGAGCTTCAAGCTCCTTGGGTCGTGTCTCTTCACCAGCAGATGGGTTCAAAACTGGACGGAGGCGCGGAGAGGGTCGAGATATTTTGTGGAACTCGTATTCCGACGGCGATTCTGGTCGTAACTCCAGTATTCGAATTTGAGATGCGGCAGCCTTCTCGCGCAGGATAAAGATTCTATTTGCTTGCGTTAGTCACAAATCAACGTGGCCATGCCACCATAAAATGTGTGGGACTTGCTTACTCTTCTTGAGAGACACCGGGCAGGTTGATGGGTTCACGCTTCATGCCATACGGTGCTGACTGCGTCATGTCAGTAATCAGGTCCTAACAAGCCCAGAATCTGGCGTTAGAGTGGAGGAGAGGACTTTACAATCTCAACATCGGCTTCTCGTCGTTGTCTTCTGGGACGGTTACGTAAAATACTCTGAATACGGGTGTAAAGCATGACGAAGTTTTGCTTCACGTGCATATAGGACCTAGGATTTCGGTATCGTCCAAGATGACAAGGCTTCGGACTTTTTAATACTGCTGGAGTAACTTGATGCTTGTGGTGGGTAGTAATGATGATTGTGTGGTCGAGTATTTGGTTGTATTAAGCGCAGCTGGATAACAATATAAATGTTCGTCGAGTGTGCAGTGCAGGCTCGAAACGTCTTTGAGGAAAGGCAATATTCCAAGCTAAGCAATGCAATGTTGTTGAACAAAAACGAGTGTCGATAACCAGATGGTCAAGCTATGTGCTAGACGAGCAATTTGAACTTTGAAATTCCTCAGAATATGTGTGTGACAGTGTGAGAGAGATAGAGATAGAGCGAAAAGAATGGCACGCCGACTAGTTGGAGCTCAAGTCTGCCGACAGGATAAAGCAAGGAGGGTTGAAGAGGGGGGGGGGAGCCTGGACTAGGCGTGATGCTGTGATAAGCAGGGAAAAAAGAAGATGGGAATGAATGGAAGAGGTCGAGGGGAATCAAGTTGATGTTATATCATGACAAGCGAAAAGTACGTATTGCTCGATGCCCACTCTGGCGGGCATGTGTTGCGTGTGAGAGGACTCAGAAGGACCTGGTCCACCGGTACCGGTACGACGTAGCTCAGGTGAGACGCTAATCCCAGGCCCTCATCCGGCTTGTTAAGATCTGGACACGGAGTACGATGGACCGGGGTGTGTGCGTGTGTGCGTGCGTGTGGAGAGGCGACGCGAGTGACTGAGCGTGAATATTTGCACAGAGTGCCAGCGGGAGGCATCAGGAACAAGACACTGGCAGACCGAAATCCACGAAGAGCGGGCCAGTGACGGGCCGGTGATGGAGGAACGGAGCAGAAGAGAAACCCCAAGACTTGTCTTGGACCGTCGTGGGAGGTTTCAAAGTCGACACGAGCCAAGTGTTCAAGTCTGATAATTGTGTGTTTTTTTTTTTTTGCTGCGTCCATCAGGCTTTAATCGCTCCTGCAGATAGACGAGTTCCGACGTACTTTTTTTTTTTTTTTTTTTTTTACTTCGGTTTTTTTTTTCATGTCGCTTTCGGTACAGAATGCGTATTGCAGAAGCCAGACCCAGACGCAGTTGCGTCGGGCGTCAGGCAGCGTGCGTCCATTGGTCTGTTGGTCGCTTCTGCCAGGGGATGCACCGGTAGTATGCAAATACAGCCTGCTCCGTTCCCAGACCCAAGGATCAGGATCGTGGTGACACAGCATCAGGGTTCTGCATTGGTGACAAAACGAAGAAGAATGTGCTGCCAAGATGAAATCGGCCCAGGAAGACAACGATGAGGGCGGACGAGGCGGACGAGGCGACGAGACGTGCAAGGACGCAGCAAGAGCCGTTGTCGACCCAATCGGGAAGGAAGGGGCGTGGCCGCGCGACATCAAGGCAGGGGGGTGTATACGTAATACAGCATGGGGCACTCAGCACTGTACCTACCTTAGGTACCTGCCTTCATGTGAGCACTGTGTAAAGTATGGTGGGCGGCGCAGCCTCGCACAAGGAAGGAGCCAGGCCGAAGCTGACTGCAAGGTCCGGGATGAACAGAGAAGAGAAGAGAGGGAAGCTTGGCATCCAAATGTTGGCTCTTCCATCAAAGACTGTTTCTTCTGCCCACAACACACTAGATCAGATCTCAGCAAGAAACATTCAGAGCATCAAACGCTGACTGGTCTGAAGCCGGCATTAGTTTGGGCCGTCCGCCGTCCGCCGTCGCGTCGCCGTCCGCGATCCCACATCCCACGGCTGAGTCCCGACTCCTGAGTGCTGAGTCCTGACCGGGCCGCTCGCGTCACACTGGCTGGCAATGGATAGATATGTCGACTCGATAGAACAAACGCCAAAAAGATGTCCCCACGACCGTCCGCTGTCACATTTGAATAGTGGCTTGTGGCTTGCGCTGGAATGCGGCGGCTCACAAGAGCTTCCAGCGGCCAGCCGGTGGGTTTGGATTCTGGGAATTCAGCCATGCCATCGTTGTTTCTTGCACACATGGTCACCAGTGACCACAGAGCTGACCGTTTGGATGAATGACGATGCCAGTGAACGCTGGACAGTGAATGAAGGCATCGATATTACACGACGGCGCGTGCAGAGTGCATGATGCGGTTTCAGATATGCACGACGTTGTATTTCACGCCCGTCCACAAATTTACAACACATACGAGCATCTGTATGTACATATACATGCGCGACTACATTCCCGCTCCGCCTTTTCCCCTGCGACCATGACATGAACTATTACCTAGTACCCGGTCAAAAGGATGTCATGTCACAAGAACAAGGGCTATGATGGAAAGGTCAAGGTGAAAAAGTTCACTGTTGACATTTTGCTGGGCCAACCATGGCAAAATCCCTCGCCAATACTTGCATGCTACGTCATGCAAAAAAAAAAAAAATGATGTGGGCAGAACCAGACGAAGCTATTTGCATGGCCCATTTGTACAACAACCAGACATGACATGTAATGCAGTATGCGATGCCGTCGGTGCGTGCGTGCGCTGGTTGTCTCCCTACCGCGCCACCACTCCTCAAGAAACGGTGACGACCTGAACTTTTGTTGACCAGGAGACTAGGGGTCCCGCATCCTCACTCTTCAATAGTGCCCTCACCAGCGTTTCGCAAAAGGAATATTTCTTCTTTGGGGCTTTGATCATGGTGCCACGAAAATGGTGGTGGCGTCGATACCATTCCAAGGGCTCGGGACGATGTGAGATTTTTTTTCTTCTTATTTCGGGTGCAACCAACAAAGCCAGTCAAGCCGCCGGGAACTCGGATCATCATGGCCTTAAAAAGTGCAATTAATTTACAAGAGGGTATATTGGCAAAAAAAAGAAAAAAAAAGGAAAAAAAGAAGAAAAAAAGAAGAGAAACGAAAAAACAAAAACAAAAAGCAAGAGAAACAAGAACAAGGAAAAAGAAACGAGCTAGAAGACGCGAGCGTGGGACAGGCACAGGCACAGGCACAAGCAAAAAACAATGAGACCAAAACAACCAGAACAGCCTGGCACCCAGACGATTTTCCGGCCGCGACGGCGCCAGACCCGTTTCCGCATGTCATATCATATGTCATGTTCAAAACCAGCAACACTACTCCTTGTAGTACTTGGGTGTCTAGCGAGCCAATGGACATGATGGCTCGGATGAGTCGCAGACCCGCGTCAGGTCTTGGCACACGGGAACGGAACAGATGAGACGCAGTTAGATGACACAGATGAGGCGACCAGACTGCAGAGGCCATCTACAATGTGTGTCAATGTGTGTGTACCTGAGGTCATGCACGTAAGGGATCGATGAATGCAACCCAGGGATGGTACCCAAGGATGGGTACCGAGGGCGAGAAGAAACCAGGACATTGAAGGCCATCCAGGGAGCACCGGGGGTTTCTGGTCGCCTGGGTGAAGATTTGAAATTCAATTGCATCCGAGGCGCCCCCGCCCTTTTGCATGCATAATACATATGCATGTACCTGAAATACCAATTAGGTACCTAGGTAGGTAGGTATGCACAGTGTGCGAATGCGATATGCATGCATCAACAATGGTCTCCTTCTGGCGTCGACTTTCCGTTTGGTTTTTCGCAGCATCTGCATGCCATCCCGTCCAGCGAAAACCACCCCTCGGCCGTCGGGGCTTTTCCAAGCCGGCTGGTCGGTCGTGACTGGAGTGCTGCATCTATAGTCCAGCCCCCCCCCCCCGGCCCGCCCTCCCTCGTCCCCCGAAACATGGAGAGGAGCGCCAGACCTATCTAGAACGTCCGCCAGCTGATGGTCTCCATGTACATGTACTAGCCCGCCTACGTATCATGTCGAGGGATAGATCTGATCTCGCTAATCGCCTGATCAAATTTCACAGAAAAAAGGCATCCATTACACGAAATTTGCTGCGCCCACACAGCTTCACTGGCGGCCGACGCACAATGTGTGTGAGTATGGTACGGTATGAATGCATGTATGTACTATGTTTTGTACGGAAAAGTAATTGTCATGGTAATCAGACATGTCCTTATTTCGGGTAGTCCTTGACGTGGAAGCTCTTGGACTTGACAAACTGTTCAAAGCCAAACCGGCCCAGCGTCTGGCCCTTGCCTGAATTCTTAAACCCTGTCCAGGCTAGGTCCTAGATTTGTGTAAGAATACGTCAGTCAGCCCAGGCAACGAGATGTGATTGTCGTTTGTGTGTGAGTAAGCGAACAAATGATCCCAGACATTTCATTACAACGATAATTGGTTTTTTTTATTCGTTTTTTATTTCCTTATTTTGATTTATTCTTTTTTTTATTTGTTTTGTTTTTTTCTTTATTTTTTTTTTCTTTTCTTGTTTTTTTTTTTCGCCGAGGGGGGGGGGGGGGGCTTTTTCTAAAAAATAAAGAGAAAATAAAGAGAAAATAAAAGGAATAAATAGGGAAAAGGGAAAGGAAAAAGAAAAAAAAAGAAAAGAGAGATAGGAAAAACAAAAACAAAATCCTCGCCTTCGCTTGCACCAAGACTTACCGGACTGGGAAAATCACAGCGATTGACAAAGACGGTACCCGCCTCCACTTCCTCGGCCAGGGCGTGTCCCTTGTCTGTGTCTTTCGTCCAAATACTAGCCGTGAGGCCGAATTCACTGTCGTTCATGAGCGCAAGAGCCTCGCTGTCGTTCTTGACCTTCATGACGGGAATTACAGGACCAAATGTCTCTTCCGTCATGACGGTCATAGAGTGATCGACTCGAATCAGGAGCGTCGGTTTCACAAAGTTGCCCTTGGGTGGTGGGTTGCTGAAGCTCTCGTTTTCTGGTGTGGCGTCCTTGGCGCCCTTCTGTATGGCATCTCGAATATGCGCCTCAATTGTCTCCTTGGAACGCTTGGAGATGACGGGCCCAACGTGCGTCGTCTTGTCAAACGGATCGCCCAGCTTGTAGCCCTTGAGCACGCTCTGCACGGCCTCGACAAAGGCGTCGTGCACTTTTTCATGCACGTACACGCGCTCCAGGGAGCAGCAGCTCTGTCCGGAATTGAAGATGGCACCGTCCACAATCTCCTCGGCTGCCCACGCAACGTCGACATCGTCGCGGACGTAGGCCGGATCCTTGCCACCGAGCTCCAACCCGACATTGACGATGCGATCCGACGCGGCCTTTTGAACGGCGAGTCCACCGCCCACGGATCCGGTAAAACACACATGAGCTATTCGGGGGTCTCGCACAAGAGTTTCCATGATGCTGGGTGAGCCGCAGTGGAAGTACTGGAGCACGCCTTCTGGGAGGCCAGATTTGGTAAAGTATTTTGCTACATGCTCGACGATGGTGGGCGTCTGGGGGGAAGGTTTCAAGATGACGGTATTTCCAGCCAAGATGGCCGGAATCAGGGAGTTTACCAGAATCAAATACGGGTACTAGGTGGCATGAAATTAGCATGAATTCAAGTCCCAAATTTCGGAGTATGACTAGAAAAGAAAAGAAGAAGAAGGGGAAGAAGAAAAAAGCGAGGAGAGGGAAGGAAAGGAGAGGAAAGAGATATTCATCAGCTATTATTACAAGCACCTACATTCCATGCAAAGATGATGAGCACAGGACCAACGGGCACTTTACGAATAAAGCGTTTGAAACCCTTTTCGGCTTCACCGTCGGTATCCTTCAAGGCCTCGTCGCTAATCTTGAGCAGATATTCGGCTCGCTTGATGGCCGTGGTGATTTCCTTGCCCGTGAAAGCAATGGGGCGACCCATCTGGGTGGTCAATTCCTCGGCAAGCTCAGCTTCATGGCTAGCGAGCTCCTTGAGGAATTTTTTGACAATGTCTTGTCGCTCTCGGAGGGTGGCTTTGCGAAACGTCTGAAAGGCCTCGGTGGCGACTTTGGGCAGGAAATCGAGGTCGGCGGCGGAGACACCATGTCGAGTAAGGATGGGCTCGTTTGTGTTGGGGGAGATGGTGGTGATGGTTTCGAGGGACATGATGACGGTTGGCTGGCTTGCTGGCTAACCTCGTGAAAGAGTCAAGGCACAAGAGACAAAGGGAATCAAGGAGTCGAGGAGTCGTGGCTGGTTTAAGAGTGCCTGGATGGAAGAAAAAGAAGACTGGATGGAAGGATTAGGCAAAAAGCCAAGGTGGGCGGCAAGTAGTAGGCAAAGCTTGCCCCGGACAACCTCGACTGGAAGGCTGCCGATGCCGCACCGTGAATGACGGCGCAGATGGAATATTTCACAGTTCCGCCGTCTGGATTCTGGGCCACGGCCCCTCCGCGGCGCCTTGAACCCCGCCATTCCGCCCATTATTATCTGCATCTCTGCAGCGCCTGTCAATAGCGCACGGTTCCAAAATGCCGTGCACGTATCCTACTATCGTGTGCAGGCCAAAAAGCTCGGCTGCATTCTTAAGAAGCTACCTGCCTAGGCAACATGAGAACATGAGATGAGAGCAAATCTCCTGCCGGTAGTCATGATTGACTTTGTTTCTTGCCGCGTCATTGCGTACTTAAGCCCCACTCACGGCCTCCGCGGCGCCTTCCCCGCCCACGCAAATGGAGTGCTTATCTTATCAGCCAAGCCGTGCATGCAACTTTTTTTCCTGCATGGGTTCTCTTTTTGGGGTGACGGGCTTGCAAGTTGCGAGTCCAATCCGGCTTGAAACTCAGCAACATAACACAATTGGGCAATCAGCTACCTGCCGCAGTGCTGTACACGCAGACGCGCACACACCTCACAATGCCTCCCGAGAAGAAGAACAACTACTTGGACGTCTCCGACAGTGAAGACGACCAGCAAGATGGCTACAACTCGGACGATGAAATAACCAAGGGCGGTCGCAGCGCCAAGCGTCGCAAGGTAGATAGCGAGGACGACGACGACGATGACGCCAGCGACATCAACCACGATGCGAAGCAGGACGATGACAATGATGATGAAACTCTGAATGACAATCAGGATGAACCCGATCAAGGCGCAAAGCCAAGCACCTCGAAACCTCGAAAAGACATCCCGCAACTGGACAAGACCGTCCTCGGCATCAACCAGCCGCTTGCCAAGAAAAACCTCGTCACCTCCGATGCAGCCGTCAAAAAGTCTGGCGTCGTCTACATGTCTCGCATCCCCCCGGGCATGAAGCCCTCGGCCCTCCGCTCCCTCCTCAGCCCTTACGGGAAGCTCAACAGAATATTCCTCGCCCCCGAGGACCCTGCGGTGCGCGCAAGACGTAAAAAGGCAGGCGGCAACAAACGTGTGTTCTTCACAGAAGGTTGGATCGAGTTCCTCAAGAAGAAGGAAGCAAAAGTGGCGTGCGAGCTGCTCAACGGACGAAACATTGGCGGGAAAAAGAGGTCCTTTTTCCGGGATGATATGTGGAACTTGGTCTATCTCAAGGGCTTCAAGTGGTTCAACCTGACGGAGCAGATTACTGCGGAGAATGCGGAGAGGACGAGCCGCATGCGGGCCGAGATTAGCAAGGCGACCAAGGAGAATAAGGCGTTTGTGAGGAACGTGGAGAAGGCAAAGATGTTGGACGGCATGCAGGCCAAGGCAAAGAAGAGGAAGGCAGCAGATGACGGCGGTGATGATGATGAGAAGAAGGTGGTCAAGGGGGACCGAGGACGGACATTCAGACAGGTGGCACAGGTGAAAAAGGAGGAGGCATCTCGAGAACAGCCAGATCATGTCACAAGGGTGTTGAGTAAGATATTCTAAATCGATATGGGGGTTTGTGGATGTTGTGGTAGTTTGTTTGAACATTTGCATAAGCGTGGTAAAAATAATGTTTGGTTTTAAATGTTGCGTTTCGCAGTCCCGAGATAACAACTGAATTAAAGATATCGACCTGCTACAATTCTAGCAAAGCATCCAATATGCAATGTGCTCAATGTTGAGAGGACGCGGATATTGTCGGGAAATGAAAGAAAACTCGTCATTCGGCGAATTGGTTGCGCCAATCACGACGTCCACTGACCTGCTAGGCGTCGCGTTTTTCATTGGCGAGCTGTCTTGACGCGGGGCATTTCAGCCAATTGCTCACTAGACTCACTAGACTTGCTCAGGTACAGCCAAAAGTTGCTTACGTCAACAATTTATCTCGGCCTGCATCTTGCATTGACCCCTACCCTTCCGATTAGACTTTTTCAGTCTGTTATCAAGTAGCGGGGCAGAGCATCTTAATTTTCGTCGCCATTTCTTTCCGCACCCCGCGACGAACCCCGAGTGTGGACTTGGGCAATAAATCAAATCCACGTGCCGTTTCTCTTTTCTCATCCTCCACACCCAATCCAAATATCTTGTTTTTTTTTAAAGAAAAAAAAAAAACTCTCTTGTTCCCTTTATTTCCCCTTTCCACATCTTGGGCAGAAATCTCGTCGCGGATCTGTTTCGGCCTCAAGATGTCGATGGATCTGGATGATGCGCCCATCGCTATTGCGGCGACGCAGCAACAGACGGCCGCTACGTAAGTACAACCTAGAGAAGGACGAATCTTGCACAGACAGAACTCAAGGGCTAATAACAGTTTCGTTCCTCCCCCCCGGAATAGTATTCTTTGCTGCAACTGCGGTGCCCCGATAGACGGAACCACAGCCACCGGAGCTCTCTGCTTCAACTGCGTCAAACTCACAGTCGACATCTCTCAGGGAATCCAGCGTGAAGCGACGCTGAATTTCTGCCGCGACTGCGACCGATGGCTTCTGCCCCCGACGAGCTGGGTCGTGGCCATGCCCGAATCTCGTGAACTGCTCGCGCTGTGTCTCAAAAAGCTACGAGGGCTTCACAAAGTGCGCATCGTGGATGCGAGTTTTGTGTGGACGGAGCCCCATTCGCGCCGGATAAAAGTCAAGCTCACGATCCAAGACGCCGTCCAGGATGGCGTCCTGCTCCAGCAGAGCTTCGAGGTGGTGTACGTGGTGGCCACGCAGCAGTGTCCCGAGTGCGCCAAGTCATATACCGCCAACGTGTGGCGGGCGTGCGTCCAGGTCCGACAAAAGGTTCTGCACAAGAGGACGTTTCTGTTCCTGGAGCAGCTCATCATGAAGCATGGCGCCCACAAGGATACGCTCAACATCAGAGAGGCCAAGGACGGCATCGATTTCTTCTTCTCCCAGAAGAACCAGGCCGAGAAGTTCATCGACTTTCTCAACTCGGTCGTCCCGGTCAAGGTGAAGAACTCGCAGGAGCTGATCTCCATGGATACACATACGGCCAAGCGATCGTACAAGTTCACCTATTCCGCCGAGATTGTGCCCATTTGCAGGGACGACTTGGTAGCCATGCCCATCAAGCTGGCCAAGCAGCACGGCAACATCACCCCCCTGGTGCTGTGCCACAAGATCGGCACGGCCGTGTACCTGATGGACCCCCAGACTCTGCAGACCGCCGACATCAGCTCGCCGATATATTGGCGCGAGCCGTTCCGATCGCTCGCCGACGCGCAGGAGCTGGTCGAGTTTATCATCATGGACATTGAGCCGACCACCACACGCAAGGGCAAGTGGGTGCTGTCAGAAGCCACCGTCGCGCGGGCCTCGGACCTGGGCGTCAACGACAAGACGTACTTCACCAGGACGCATCTGGGCCACTACCTCCAGCCCGGCGACTCGGCCATGGGCTACCTGCTCACGGGAACCATGTTCAACAACCTCGAATACGAAGCGATCGAGGAATCCAACGTCTATTCCTCCACGATCCCCGACGTCGTGCTCGTCAAGAAGCACTACCCGCGCCGCCGACGGAATCGCCGCCGCAACTGGAAGCTCAAGCGGCTCGACAAGGACGAAGGCGAGCTGCTGCCCAAGAAGGCCGACCAGGACCGCATGGACCGCGAGTACGAGATGTTCTTGCGGGATGTGGAAGAGGACGAAGAGCTCCGCGCGGCTCTGGCTCTGTACAAGAACGAGAAGAGGCACCGAGGGGAGGAGGAGATGAGTGTGGCGGAGACGGAAGACGACGAGGACGACGAGGACGACGGGGTTGCCCCGCAGGTGGACATGAATGAATTGTTGGACGATTTCGATGAGCTCACGATGAAGGATTCCTGAAAAGGAAAGAGTTTCAGTAGATTCGCATTCCAGGTTCTAGGTTGATACGAAGAAAAAGGGGCGTTTTTCTCTCTCTTTGTTAAAAGTTCTGTGTTGCCTTTTTTTTTTTTGCCCTTTCTTCTTCTTCTTTACTGAAGAATCAATCTCATTACGTGCATCCTCGCTGCTCTGCAAGTGGGCATCTCATATCTCATCTAGGCGAGATGAGAGCACTCGAAAAAAAAAATACACAAGGGGTATCATACTTTTGCTTTCCAATGCCATCCCCCCCTCCTCTTCTCTCGGCCACATACAAAAAGTACCCGCTTCCCGCTGTAGTCCCCTTGGCTTAAATCTGGCATCTCACAAAAACGAGGGTATTGTGTCTGGTGTCCGGGTCGTGGTGTTGGTTTCCCGCCCCCTGTCTACCCTCCGCATCTGCTCTCGCGACTGGATCCTCTTCACTCTCCGCCTATTCACGCCAAAAGGGTCATCGTCGTCGTCGTCGTCATCGTCATCCCCGTTTCGCCCATTCCTATCGGGCGCAGCTCCGTCCCTCCCCGCCCCCCTTTTCTGCATCTCACGACTCCCAGACGGACGAGGCGTAGTCGGTCCTGCTGCCTGCCCCCTCTCTCGAAAAGTACACCCCGCGGCCGCCCTCGTCCGCACCTCACCCCGCGGCCCGACCCCGATCCCCAGGTCCCTCCTCCTCCCAGCAAGACCACCCCCCTCGTGCTGCCTCTCCTCCATCAAGCCCTGCAAGCTGGTCCCAACCCACGGCGGCACATCCCCCTGCGTCGTCGCCATCACACCACGCTGCTTCCCATCCCGCACACCCATCTCCCTCTTCCGCCGTGCCCGGAGGGCCTGCCCCCGGCCGCCACCCAGCGCGGCAACCACCGGCCTCTCCATCTGGCGTATGGTATGCGCGTTGCGCGCCCTCGTCAGCTCCTTGAGGCGCATGTACTCTGCGCGATGGAGATGCGTCGTGAATTTCTGGGCCGTGTGCAGGAGTTCGTCTTCTACCATTCTGTACTTGTCGTCTGGGGGGGTCATGAACCTATGCACGCGCAACACAATGCAGATACATGTAGATATATGAGTCATTACAGCCATAAAGACATGTTTATAGGAAAGTACAGAACGGAATAACAAGTATATGAGTAGGGGGCCGAAAAGGGGGAAAGTCCAAGAAGGGGTATACAGACTCTTGGGCTGGTGGTTCTGGCGGCGGCGAGGTCGACGGACTGCGCAGCCGGATGCCCTTGGAAGAAGCGGCAGGGATCCCACATGCAGCCAGACCGCGAGATCCATCAGTGGTACTATGTGAAGCGTATGTGTGGTGGGCGATGCGCGAGGGAGACGCAGACGCAGACGCAGACGCAGCTGTAGAATCAGAAGACGCTTGTGCTTTTACGTCAGGCGACTTATCCCACGGCAGTTTGCGAGCCATGAGATCCAAGATGGCGGTCCGTTGGGTGAGAGGGAGTTCCGAGCATGCGGGTGGTGGTGGGTGAGCTGGGAAGAAGCACGCGTGCGAGCTGCGCTGGACTCTTGAGTGTGTGAATGTGTGGCACATGCACGGATGATTGGTACCATGGATAACCCTGGATAACCCTGGCTTACGAGTCACCAGCCATGGCGCCATGGTCGAGGCAACTCCCCGCAACGATAGGTGAGAATAATCATACAAACAAGCGAATTGATAAATAATAAACGAATATATGAACATGAATCATGTAAAAAAATAATGACAAGAAAAGTCAGTCCTGGTGTATGAAGTGCATCTCCCCCACTCCCCGGGTCGCGGCATTCACATCGGCATTCATGTCGTCCTCGCCATGCATGTGCTACATGCGCATACACACCCACAGCAATGTCACATGGATGCCTCAAGACAGTTGTCCTTGAACACTACTGGCACTGCTGCCGATGAGACGATACAACAAGCTCTTTTGTTTAATATTACTCTAAAAAAAAAAAAAAACACATGTCATTTCCAGCCCTTGGCCCCTCGTAAAAATGGAACAATGTCCTCCTCATAAAATTGACTCTTAGTCGCTTCATCGACCTTTTCAGCTAAATTGAAAGATGAAATGAAATTTAAAAAAAAAAAAACCTTCACTCCTCCATTTTCTGCCAACAAAGTTTCCGGAAACACACATGTTATGCCGTTGGCAGCTTTATTGGCTCTCCTTAACAACCTTGTTGATGGCGTTGGCCACGTGATTGATATTTTTCGAATTCAGGCCAGCCATGGAAATACGTCCATTCTTCGTCATGTAAATGTGGTACTCCTCGCGCAACTTCTGTACCTGGGATTCTGACAGACCCGTGAAGCTGAACATGCCAATCTGATCTGTGATGTGGTTCCACGTCCCCGGAGTACCGAGCTTCTCCAGTCGCGAGCGCAACTCATTGCGCATATTGATGATGCGGCCCGACATGGTACGCAAGTTGTCTTCCCACTCGGCAAAGAGCTTCGCGTCGTTTAGGACGGTGGCGGCGATACGGGCACCATACAGGGGAGGGTTGGAAATCTCCGATCGCTGCAGAATGGCTAGCTGGGAGGCGATTCTGGTAATGGTGGAGCTGGCCTCGGCACCAGGTCCCGTCACGGCATGGAAACAGCCAGCTCGCTCACCATACAGCCCAAAGTTCTTGGCGAAGCTCTGACACACCACCGTCTCGAAGCCTCTCTGAATAAAGTAGCGAATGGCAGCGGCATCTTCGGCCAGGTCACCAGTGGCAAACCCCTGGTAGGCACAGTCGAAAAAGGGAAAGTGCTTCTTGTCTGCAATGATATCTGCAAGCTCCTTCCACTGGTCCAGCGTCGGATCAACACCGGTCGGATTATGAGCACAGGGGTGCAGGAGAATGATGGATCGGTCGGGAGCACCCTTGATGGCCGACTTCATGCCCTCGAAATCCAATCCGTTGGTCTTCTTGGAGAAGTAAGGATAGTCAGCAACGCCGAGACCAACATTGCCAAAGATTTGCTTATGATTGGCCCATGTCGGGTTGGACACGTAAACGGTTCGATTTCCCTTGTAAAACTTGGCAAGGAACAGGGCGCCAAGATGCACGGCTCCGGTGCCGGAGATGGTCTGTACTGAAGTGGCCCGCTTCTCCTTGAGGGCTGGGGACGCGGCGCCGAGGATCAGCTCAGCGGCCTTGGAAGTGAATTCGGGGATACCAGCAATCGGAGCATATTCATGGTTCAGTTCGGGATTGTTTCGAAGAATCTCGTCTGCCTGTCGAGAGAAGGACGTTGCGTTAGTGCCAAAGGGCAGAAGTTACAAGTTAGAACAGACATGGATAAAGGACAAGGCGTTCCAGGGTCGGGGCCCGGGGCCGGGCCCGCAGTTTCCGTGTCTTGTGAACCCCTCTCCCCCAACGAAGTCGACAAGTCGTCGTCATTGCCAGGTGGAATGACAAAAGAGGGCTGCTAAGGGATCGGGTACAACAGGCCGGTGGTGGTGACACGCGCGGCGCCATCTTTCAAGGCGATGAAGGAAATGGACATGAGAAAGGGACTTTACCTTTTTGACAACAGGAAGTACCCAAGGCTTTGCGTTGTCATCTCGATAAGCGCCGATGCCCTGTTTAGAGTAAGACGTTAACGTTAACCCTCGGATGCTCAATGGTGTTGGTTTGTAAGTAGCACTGGCATGGCAATATTCACAGAGCCACACACGAGAGACAACAGGTGACAATGGCTGCCCTCAGTGGCTGTCGACGATCAAACGTACCAAGTCAACCTTGATTGGGCTGGTATCAGCCTTGTAGGCTCGTGCAAGGCCGAATAGAGCGTCTTCAGGTGCCTGCGGCACGGTGTCGGCAGGGAAATTGGTAGTAGAGGCCATTGCGGGCGAGATGTGGTTTGCAATGTTGTCGAGTCTCGCGAGTGAAGAATTTGAAGACGGAAACGACGACGGCGATGACAACAACAACAATGACGAGGACGACGAGGACGACGACAACGACGACCTCGGAGGCGCCATTGATAATGAGAACCGGGGCCCTGGCGGGATGATGGTGGGGTCCAGTCTGGTGTTGGCCCGTGGGGTTCAAGGGCCAAGGGGCAAAGGCAAGCAGCTGGCTGGGGGACCTCCTGGACTCAGGTGGGAAGGAGCGACCTGGACGCCGGGAAGGATTCGCAAAGGAAGCCGCGACAAGCTGGCTCCGGTCGTTCGGTCTTGGTTGGCCTTGTCGCAGCTCACCGGAGCAAGACGGCCTGCTTTGATATAATCTAGGTAATCACGAAATTCAATGACAGCTTGACAGAACAGGGATGCAGGATGCAGGATGCAGGATGCAGGATGCAGGATGCAGGATAATGCGGTATGCGGCATGCGGCATACAGGTTGCAGGTTGCAGGTTGCAGCTGTGCGCATGTGTTGCGGAACTTATCGGTCTCCAAAGTTGATGTCGGGGCCCCGACGTGGAGAGCAAGAGGCGCGGCGTCAGAACAGAACGGTGTGGTCAGTCAGACGGTGCGCAGCGCGGGCAGCTGTGGCCGCATTTTATGGGACAAGACTGGTCAGCCGGTCTTTATAGGCTCAACTGCTAATGAGCCTTTTTCATGGCATTTGATTACCATCAGCATCCATCTGCCCGGCATGGAGTCGTCGTCGGCCGAGGTACCCTTTCGGCTCCCACCTTTTCCATGTTGCCGCGCGCGCTCTGCCACTGCCTGCCAAGGACCTAGGTACACTTAGTAGGGGTTCTGGTAGGACAAACATGTGCAACCAGACTGCTCTCTCTCTCCCTTCCCAGGTATCCCGCACATTGCCGTACTTTTTTGTTTCACCATCCCCTTTGTCCCTCAGGCATCTTAAACTTGACCAGAACTCGTCGTCAGTTCGCCTGCTTCGTCCATCATGTCTCCACACCTGCCATCCGTCATCCGTCATCCGTCACCCGCCACCAGCTGCCAAAACTGACCGTCGCCTTTCACATGCATTCGCTCGTACCGCCGCGCCTCAACAAGTCAGCGGCCCACAACAAGACATGGCCTCTTTGCGAAAAAAAAAAATAATAAAAAAAAAAGGAAGAAAAGAGCAAGTAGGGCAACCCGACGCTGCTTCGTCATAAAATCAGATCCCAAATCACGAGAAAAGCACACAACCCACTGGCCGCGAAAAACGTGTACCGTGCCGCACTGGGTCGCTGCGTAGCTTTTTTCAGCTCCTTGTTACCTCCGCTGACATTATCCGTTGTTGACAAGGAGTCTGACACCAGTTGCTCAATGTGCGCCGATTGTATGGCCAGGTTATTCACAAGCAATGATTGCAGCTCCGAGATTTCGACGAGCGATTGTTCTGCCACTCTGTTTTTTTTTTAAACCCAAATATGCATCAGCCAAAACGTTTTGGAACGGTATATACGTCCTTGTCCGGCGAAAAATGTTTTTCAGAAAAAGAGAGAGAGAGAGAGAGAGAGAGAGAGAGAGAGAGAGAACGTACTACTACTTT
>AFRA01000143.1:0-48876 GCA_000223055.1 Claviceps fusiformis PRL 1980
AAAAACTTTAGCTTTAATTAAGTTTACTTATTATTATTATTTATAAATAATTAAAATACTAAGGTAAATATACTAAATAAAAAGTATTATAGCTATATAAAATATATTAACTTATAATATAAATAAATTATATAAAGGGTTTATAATAGCTTTTTTTACTTTAAGTAAGTTAGTATAAATTAAATAATTATTAATAGCTTTACTAAAGGTTTTAAGTATTAAAAATATAATAATTTTATATAAATACTTTATATAATCTTAAGGTTTAAGCTTTCTTTATATAGAAATTATTAATTATATTTTAATATTTTCTCTTTTTTTCTTTATTATATATTTCTTTTATATTCTTTATTACTTATATATTAACTTTAATTATAACTTATTAACTTTACTAATAGCCTAACCTTTTATATATAAATTTCTTTAAGTACTTTAATATATTTAATATTTTTTATATTTTTTTTCTTTATAATTAAATATTATATATATTTAGTATAGGCTAATTATTTAGCTATAGAAGTAATATTATATATTATTAAATCCCTAGATTCCTCTTAGCTTAAGCTTTTTAGAACCTATAAACTATAACACTCTAATTTAGCCTTCTATATTAGGCATTTTACTAAACATGCCTATACTATATATTTTATATAGTGTGAGCATACCTATATACATTATACAGACATCATTAGCTCCTTCTGGATGTAACATAAGCCGTCGGGTAGGTGGGGCCTGCGGGGCTCGTAGACGCCCTACCTAAAGCAGCGGGGCTCCGATGCCTCTTTTCCGCGAGTCAAGTGTGATATTTTCCTGACCATTCGAAATCCATCATGATGCGACCCACCCACTCGAACCCACTCTCGAGCCAACCTCCACCCGTTCCACCCATTCTGCACTCATCCACACACCGGAGCAAGGTAAATAGCGTCAACCGGGCTGCCGCTGGCTGACGCTTTTTTCAACGACTCAACCAAGAGGTACAAGTCCTCTTCACCACACAATCACACAATGACCTTTTCATCCGAAATCCACACTTTCCATTCGGGCAGGCCCCAACCCCGGACCTCGTCCGCCGCGTCGAAATTCCACTCCATCGATCCCGCCACCGGCAAGTCCTTGGCCACCATCTACACCACCACCGCCCAGCAGCTCGACGATGCAATAGCCGCCGCGCAGGCTGCATTTCCCGTCTGGTCCCAGACACCTGCGCCGAAGCGCGCCGCCGTCCTGCTCCGCGCCGCCGCTCTCCTTCGCGAGCGCAACGATGCACTCGCCCTCACAGAAACCCTCGATACCGGCAAGGCATGGACTGAGACATCCACCGTCGATGTTGCCACCGGAGCCGATGTGCTGGAGTACTATGCGCACTTGATTGCCGGTGGTCTGCCCGGACAGCACACACGGCTTCGCCAGGACGCCTACATATTGACGAGCCACGAACCCCTGGGTGTTTGCGCCGGAATAGGCGCGTGGAACTATCCCCTCCAGATCGCCCTCTGGAAATCGGCCGCGTGCTTGGCCGCCGGCAACTGCATGGTGTACAAGCCCAGCGAGGTGACTCCGCTGCATGGAAACACGCTCGCCGAGATTTACATCGAGGCCGGCCTGCCCGCCGGTGTCTTCAATGTCGTCTACGGGGACGGGCCTGCCGTCGGTGCGCCCCTGGTCGCGCACCGCGCCATCGCCAAGGTCAGTTTCACGGGCCAAGTCAGCACGGGAAGCAAAGTGGCCAGCGAGGCCGCCAAGGGCATCAAGAGCGTCACCATGGAGCTCGGCGGCAAGAGCCCCCTCGTCGTCCTGCCCGATGCCGACGTCGACGAGGCCGCGGACGTAGCCATGGCCGCCAACTTCTTCTCCACGGGTCAGGTCTGCACCAACGGAACCCGCGTCTTCGTCCCGGATACTCTTGTCGCGGCCGTGGAGGAGGCCCTCGTCAAGCGATGTCGCGAGGGCATTCGCATGGGTCTCCCGCGCAATCCGAGCACAAACTTTGGCCCTGTCGTCAGCGGCGCCCAGCGCGACAAGATCAACATGTATATCCAGCACGGCAAGCAAGTGGACCGCGCCAAGGTTCTCTACGACGGCTCGGTCGACGCCCAAAGAGACAAGCCAACGCCCGGCGGTTTCTGGGTCAGCCCCGTCATCTTCACCAACTGCACCGACGACATGCGCGTCGCCCGCGAGGAAATCTTTGGTCCAGTCATGTGTCTCCTGCCTTACAAGACGCAGGGCAAGTCGCAGGATGAGTGGACGGCCGAGGTGATTCGACGAGCCAACGACACCGCCATGGGCCTGGCCGCCGGCGTGGTATCCAGCAACGTCGACGCCGCGCAACAGGTCATCCGACAGCTCGAAGCGGGTATCACGTGGATCAACACATGGGGAGAGTCGCCGGCCGAGATGCCCGTTGGTGGCTGGAAAATGAGCGGCATTGGTCTCGAGAATGGCTACGAGGGCATACAGGCGTACATGCGCGTCAAGAGCACGCTCGTGCAACTGGGCAGGGGAGCTTGTAAAGGCTTGTTTGCCAAATTGTGATTCTCCGCTCATTCTCTGTACCTTTTTTTTTCTTTTTTTTTTTTTTTTTTTCCTAAATAGCAATCCAGGAAGCGCAAAGCAAAAAAAGTGGGGCATGGGACAAGGACTGGGAGAAGAGTTATTGACAAATATAGAAAAGTCGGCTCCTTTCTTTGCATCGATACATGTTGTCAGAATGGCACAGGCATATTCCTCTGCAGATACCAGATACCCTCCCCATCCACGTGACCTTGGTTTCTCGCCAACCTGGTCCAGCGCGTCAAATCTTTCATCACGCTGTCTTGCTTGACGAGCTCGGCTTTCGCCCACGCAGTGTGCATGATGGCGAGACCACAATCCCGTGCTAGAGTCGGGGTGGATGCCGGGGAGGATCGTGATGATGTGATCGCCGGCCTGTGCGAGAATTGGTAGGTCTGGCCGACGTTTGGGGGGGGGGGGGAGACTAGCAGGCCGTCAGCATCTTGGTCTTGTTACTGGTATTGTTCTTGTGCTTCAGCACGTCATCGTTGGCGCTCCCAGTGGAGGACTGGCAGAATAGAAGGCTTGCCAGTCTTGTCCTGGAGGCATTTTGTCTTTTGGGGGCGAGAGATGTGTCTCAGTCTGACAATCAGGCCGGGTGGCCGGCGAGTTGGCAGACAAGGAGAGTGCTGCGGAAAGGTACATGGACGGGGTGAGGTGGGGGCGGGTGTATACCCTTCGGAGCCGTCATTGTCGAAATTGTACTGCGTAAATGTGGTCAATGGTGCGAATGTGGTGGAGAGCTCGGCAAGAGACTCGTTGATGTTGTAAAAATACACCTTTGATGTACGTGGACTCATATACATGTCACGGTATCAAAAGAGCATCAAGACTGACGACATCACACCTTTACCAACGACTTGTTCCCATCTGGCAATCACGCACTTCCATTCCCAGATGAGACTTCCTTCCCCCCACCCTCAAGATCAAATCTAGTTTATCTCCCCTTGTCCTCATTCCCCTGCCTTGATGCGTCCAGTGATTCGGTGCGACAAGATGTCTTGCTCAAGATCTATCAACGTCCGTTTCTCGAATCTGCCCAAACTCGCATGAATTATAATTGGACCAACTTCTTCATGATCTAGAACTCGCTTTCTTGCTATAAATCAAGACATTACACTGACTTGCGCATATAATGAATGCGTGTATGTGCGTGTGTGCGTGTGTGCGTGTATGCGTGTGTGCGTGTGTGCGTGCACGCATGCATGCACCTTTCGCGTACAATCAACCATCTCATGTCGTCTATACACGTTCCCGCCAACCATACCATCATAAAAAGGAAAAAAAAGGAAAAAAAGGGGAGAAAAAGGAAAAGAATAACAAAGAAAAGACAGAGTGAAAAAAAAACCAACGAATAAACACATTCCCACAACTTGGCACATATTTTGTATCAAAACCACAGCCGACACGAATGCCAACCCCCCATTCTCCCACCTCTTACGAAGAGAACTCTTTCGTCATATATCGTGCTGTCGCCTCCTTGTGCGTGGTTTCTATGTTGCCTTTGCTTTCGATTTCGAGGATCCCTTGTTCCACTTCTTCACCCGAAACAGGTAGTACAAGACAACGGCCATGAAGATGTTAAAGATAATGTACGCCCACATGATGCCGAAATTGCGCAATCGCTCGCTATAGAAAATGCTGGAGCCGGCCAGAATCTGGTCCGCATTGTTGACGCTGCAGTACTGGCACTGTGAGGTTGCCTCGGGGTTCTTCAGATAGCCCATCCCCTCCCTGATTAATGGCTCCAGGTATGCGCCGCAGGTTGTGCCATTTGGCGGGTTGAAGACGTTCATCTCACTTTCCGAGCACTCGATTTTCCGATTGTGAAGCTCGGTTCCCACTATGCCACCGATCCAATAGGTAAATGGACTGATGCGGTACATGAAGATCCTAGAAGAAGAACAATATCAGTTTGCGAGTTGAAAAACGGTCAAGATAGGCAGACTTGGAACAAATGAAGAGTGAAAGGGACAACAGAAAAAGCTTACCAGAATCCGGGAAGAGCCGTCGCAGTCTGCAAAACACCATTAAACACAATACTCATGATACTCATTACATTGATGATGCTGGAAGCAGTGGGCACATCTGGCATGGCAGCCTGAGCCATGATGGCAAAGGAGGCGGCGTAAATGAACAGCTGGATCACGAATGCCAGCACGAGTACTTGACGTTCGGAGCTTTGGATGCCAACGACAGGATAGTATGAGGTTGCCCAAATCAAGATAGCAGTTACTATCTGATAGGGAATCTCCACGACGATGTTGGCAACCAAGAATGCTTGCCACGAGTACGCCTTGCTGGGGCGTTCTCGCACTTCATATAGCGATCTCTGTTCGACAAACATGGGTTGTATCTATAAAGGGGGGGGGAGAAGTTAGAAGTCACGGATAATATTTTCTAGAGTTGGCACTGGCGCAAACACTGGTAGATGGAAGGGGGAAGAGGAGAGAGAGCGCACCTGCTGCACAAACATCCCAAACATAGTGGTAAGCATAAAAGTGTTGAAAATGACATTCTGCGTGCCAGCCTTGGTAGATTTGGAGTCGAAAAAGGTGAAGCCGATGAACAGGCCGGCAAAGATGCCGAAGCCAAGTTTGGCAAATATATAATTGGGCATCCTCCAGTAATGCTGAAAGATTCGATACGTGACGAACTGAAGCTGTTTGGCCATGGGCATGGCGTAGGTATCATGTTTAGGAGACGAGGCGTCATCTTGGGCTTGAGCCTCGTGCTGCTTCTCGCGATGAATGGCTTCCATTTCTTCCATGACGGCTGCCCTCTCAGGGCTTTCATTCCATATTTGATGCCAGTCTTCGTGGTTATCGTTGTGGCCCTTGTTTACAATGTCAAGCATATACTCGGCAGGGTTTTCCTGGTCATCGCATTTTCGTGCCCCGTTGCGTTCAAAATAGTCCAGCAGGGTGTGAGAGTTGTCGCCAATGTCACCAAAATAGACCGTCTTGCCACCTTTGGCAAGAAACAGCAGGCGGTCAAATGCTTGGAACAAGATGGCGCTAGGCTGGTGAATGGTGCACAGGATAGCCTGGCCGGAATCAGCAAGCTTTCGCAGAAAGGAACAGATAGCCCAGGAGCTTTGCGAGTCGAGACCAGACGTCGGTTCATCCAGGAAGAGCAAAAGCTTTGGCTTGGCCGCCAACTCGACGCCGATGGTGAGAAGCTTGCGTTGTTCGACGTTGAGACCCTGCCCAGGCACACCAACCACGGCATTGGCAAAGTCCTCCATCTTGAGCATCCTGATGACCTCTTCAACAAATTCATACTTTTCTTTCTTGCTGACAGACTGTGGTTGGCGAAGCATGGCGCTGAACCGAAGACTCTCACGCACGGTGGCTGTTTCCAGGTGTAGGTCCTGTTGCTGCACGTAACCCGTGTTACGCTGGAAGCTAGGATCGAGAGGTCTGCCATTCACAAGCATGTCTCCGGTGATGACTCCCACGGTGGTTCTCTGTGCAAGTGCGTCCAAGAGTGTCGTCTTGCCTGCGCCTGATACTCCCATCAGAGCAGTTAGGGTGCCGGGTCGGACCCAGCCGGAAACGTGGTCCAAGAGTCGGCGCGGCTCACCCTTGATCTCGATATCATACACCACATCGCGCCAGGTAAAGATGTCCTTGTGAGGGGCAAGTCCCCCCTTTTCGGACCCATTCTCTCCGGTGCGATCGGTGGCCTTCTCATTCGAGGCAGCTGCTGGTGCCTCGTCATTCTGAACTGCGTGAGTTTCACCCTTCAGCAGGTAGGCGGGAACGTGTCCTCGACGAAAAACGAGAGCTTCGGCAGTACTAGAGGTAGCCGAGTTCACCTCGACGGCGATGAGATAGACGACCAGAAAGAAGACCAAGAAGCCTATCAAGATACCAAGGTTTCTCCACACATGCGAGTAGTAGTACTCGTAGTTGACGCTGATGAAAGCATCACCGCTCACGGTATACTGACCAGGAATCGCACCAGCCACCGAACACACCCAGGAATCGCCAATGGTTGGAGAGTACGGCGGAACAATGTCAGAACAGGTAAAGTCTCGGTTGTGGAATTCGTTTGCCACCAAGATCTCAAAGGCATAGTACACGGGATTGATCCACCGAATCCAGCTGAACCAAGGATGCATTTCGGGAACGGTAATATTGAACCCGGTGTAAATGGCGAAGGCGAGAATCGAAATACCTGACAAAGTCAATGCCTGCGAGACGGATTTCGTGGCAGCGGCCATGGTGCGAAAAATGTAAGACATGACAAGTGTACATAGGTAGCTGACGAGGAAATACAGGAAGAAGGGGCCAGCGTCGCGTCGTAGCTCTGACAAGAAGTATATCACAACATTGAAGGCGACTGCAGTTACAAACTTGACGGAGAGATCGGCCACGAGTCCTCCTGCGGCTTCTGCAGAAGGATGGTAGAAGGCGTATGACGCGTGTTTTTCAACGATTGGCCGCTGTTCGTACAAAGTGGAAACCTCAGAAGCCGATGCCAAGGCGTTCATAAGAATAGCCAGAAAGAGAACAGAACCACGACTGAAGAAGCTGACTGAAGCGTCAGGTGAGCCGAAAAAGATGGAACCCATGATGAGAGCCATGAATACCATAGAGATGACCTGTGTAGCAGTCGCTGTGATGTCATTCCAAATCCGCTGATACGCGCGCTTTGTGCAAAGCATGACCTGCATCCAATAGCTGATGGTATACGGCGACTTGGGTCGGACATTGTCGGCCTGCCGGGAGTTTTTGTGTTCTCTCAACTCCGCAAGACTCTCTCCCTGCCGTGGGCCAGAGAACTCCTTGTCATGAGCCTCTACGTGATTGAGTAGAGCCTGGTACTCTGGTGACTGTCGCCACAGTCGCTCAAAGTCTTCGGGTGTGCGAGGGACTTTGTTCTCGTATCCTTCCCTAGCCGTTCGCTCCTGGGGATTCGTGACTGAAGTAAGGAAATCTCCGGTTGTCTGACGAGGGGGACAATACCAGCCTTGCCTCTCGAAATAGCGCTTGGCCTGATCAGCAGGGCCAAAATAGATTTGGCGACCTTCGTACAAGACGGTGGCCTTGTCAAACAAGTCATAAATTGACTGGCTTGCTTGGTAAATGGCAACCGCATTGGTTCGCTGGCCTAGATCGGACGCCAAATGCAGCGACTGGACGAATTTCAATGCGGTTGCAGAGTCGAGACCACGAGTACTGTTGTCCCAAGCAGCGACTGGCGAACCTGCCAAAACCATCTCCGCGATGCTAACACGCTTACGCTCCCCACCAGATACGCCACGAATAAAGTCATTTCCTACTTTGGTGTTGTAGGTATGACTCAGACCAAAGATGGCCATGACAATCTTTGCAGCATATTGGCTGTACTCGGCACGCGACATATTCTGGAGACTATGACGCGGTGCCCGAACTGAGGCGGCGAATTCGAGCGTCTGGCCAACGGTAAGATGGGGGAAATGTTTATCAACCTGATGTGGGAACATGTTAGTAAGGCATGCAAGATTTCTTTCTTTTCTTTTTTGTTTCTTTTTTTGGCAAAAAAAAATGAACTCTCCGGGCATCTCACCTCCTGGTTGTAGACCAATTCGCCCTTGAATTCCTTCATCATTTGCTTCTGAGAAATGCCCTTGTAGTGAATGTTGGACTCTTCTCCAATCTCGAGACCTTCCAGTTCTCCGCAAATCGTTTTAAGGAAGGTACTGCAGCCGGAGCCAGGCCGGCCGAGCACAATGAGGAGCTCGCCAGGGCTCAGGTATCCATCGAAGCCATGGATAATCTGTTTGCGCTGCTTCTTATTGAAGCTGAAGAAGTCACCCGGCCTCAAAGGAGCCGCCAACAAGGATCCAACGGTATCTTGAAGCTGCAGGGCACTACCGGAACCAAAAACGTCGAGGTTCCGGAACGAGACGCCCAGGGACTTGCTTTCCACCCCTCCCTCGGTCAGCTGGTTCATGAATTGGCGCAGCCACTTCTCCAGGTCGAAGTCGCTGTTGTCGGGGTCAAAGGATGGATCATTCTCATTCAGGCCTTCCGACTGTCTGCTGGGTGAAGGGTGAGCTGCCAGACTGGCGCGGCGATGCGAAAGAGCCGATGCGATTCGGAACAGCTCTGATCGATCCTCGTCCTCTATCATAGTTCGTGTGGCAGTGCGGGTGAGGGGTTCATGATCGGTGTCCGAAGCTACGCTCTCAGCAACAGGTGCCTCGATGGAGTCTCTGCGGTGTTGGTGAGGAGGCGGATTCGTGGAAACATGTTGCTGACCATTGGTAGACGTCTGTTTCTGAACGAGCCCCTCAGGAACTGGCTCGTCACGAGTTTCTGGAGCCATGATACTGTCTAGGTGTCAAGCTATTGACGTCTCGATAGACAGCTGAGGGAGGCCAGACAAAAAAAAATATGGGGAGTATTTTGAAGTAAGCCAACGCAGGCACAGCTGGGCATCTTTCACTTCATATTATATTTTTTTTTGTGTGTGTGTGTTGGTTCTCCTTTTTCTTCTCCGGTGGACCGGGGCAGACTTGATAGATGGAGTCCACCCATGTCGGGAACAAGATACGGCCGGGCCATAGTAGCTCTGAGCCCCCAAATTGCGGTTGAGAGTGCTGGTGAGAGTGCTGGTCAGTGGTGAGAGCGGTGGTTCCGGGCTCCCGGTTTGCCGGGACTCCGAATGTGAAGGGACGGGGCGGAACGCAAAGTGGCGGTTGAGGCTGTCGTCAATAGTGGTCACCGTATAGCGGCTCCACTTATCTAGGTACGTTGTCACACTTTGGCTGCCTTGCGCCATCAAAGAAGGCGCTGGCTAGCTAGGTACTTGCCTATTTCGTGGAAGTCGGTCTTTCGGGCCTGGAATTACGACAGCCGGATGTAGAGAACACATCACTCCGTTGGCAGGTATGTTAGGTAATCATAGCTAGAAACAACACCGCTTACTTAATACGCGCCGTTGTTCTTGTTCACCATGACGCGTCGCAGTGCGCACGAGCTGCGGACGCCATCCAATATGTTTTTTTTTGAGGCCGTCACAGATGTAGCCTCGGTCCCGGATATTGGTCCCGGAGATCCTTTTTTACTTTTTTCTTCTTTTTTTTTTAATGTATAGGACTCCATAGTCATAACATCTCAAAGATCTGATAGAATCATGCTCCCCATGTCAAGCTCACAATGAATGATCCGACTCCCGACTCGCGAATGCAAGGTACCTGGGTACCTAAGGTGGTGTCTCGTGCGGCGCCCCACCTTTTGGCCCATCGAAATCCACTCACAGCCCCAGCATGAAACATTTGTCAGGTCAAGTTTTATGGAGTCCTACGCGTCGGCGCCCACACAAACGCGCATTCCGGGGAGGCTACAGATAACATGAGGGTTGTTCGACTAGTTCACCTGAGAGTTGCTCCACTCTAATTGCGCACGCACGTGACTAACTCTTAGACCCTACACACTCTCTCTACCTTTCTCTTTTAAAGACTACTAAAAAATTTATTATTATAAATAATATTATATAGAATTAATTATAAATTAATTCTTAAGTTAGGTATATATATAAAATAAAAAGAGGTATATATATAGTTATATATATATAATTATATATATATAATTATATATACGTAATTATATATATATAATTACATATATACAATTGCACGCACGTAATTGCACGTATGCAATTACATACACGCAATCGCATGCATAGCGATTAATCGATTAGAGCTCACCTGAGAGTTGGTCACGTGCACGCGCAATTAGAGTGGAGCAACTCTCAGGTGAACTAGTCGAACAACCCTCATGTTATCTACCCCCTCCATTCCGGGTCTGCCGGGCGAGCTCCGGCAAGTCCATCATGGCCAGCATCATGGCCAGCATCATGGCCAGCATCTTCGGCCGTCTTCAAGTTCCCGAAGCCGACCTCCCGGCGTGGCTAATATTGACGCCATTTTGGAAATTTAGCGTATCAAAGCAGCCAGTCGTGTGTCCTTTCAATGTGTTTTCGATAGAAATACTCTCCCTCTGTCTCTCTCTTCTTTTTTTTTTTTTTCTAAGAAAAAAAAAACGCCGCGATGAATAAGACCGGGGTAGACAAAGGCCAAAATTGGTTACCAAAAATTGGGTCGCGATTGATAAGACCGTGATCGATAAAGGCCGTGGTTCAATCAGGTCGCGGGGAAGGTTCCAATTAAGACAACATGGCAAAAAAAAAATCTAGGTGCCTTTGAAGGCAAAAAGCGCAAGCGGATACATTTTCCACTTGGGGCTTCGTGTTCCGGTACTTCTCTTTGCTTAATAATAAAAAAAGACTCGACTTCATTTCATTCCCGAGGCGGGGTCTTCTTGCAAGCCGTTGGGCCGCAGGATTGCGATATTCCGGAGATATCGGCATTACCACAACCATTCGGAATTGCCTGGACCGAACGCTCTCTGGGCCAGGATGCCCGCAGCTCATCCTGATGCTGGATACCTTTCCATTCTGCTGAACTACTGATTTAGCCATGTCGTCATACTGCCCAGAAGACTGGCCAAATGGGATGGAAGATCTCATTTGAAGTACGGCTGCCACAATGGAAGTCGGACAGTGGCTTCTTGACTCCATTCAGTCCGGGGTAGGTTGTGGCACAACGCCGGGTCACGTGATGGGCACTGGTCAGATGGAATGACGTAGTCTCTGTGGGGGTAGCATGGCCCACATACCGTCCAAGTCTCACAGTTAAAACCATTGGGCTTCCCACACGGGACCGCGTCGGGCGGACGGAAGGCGTTATGAACCGGGCACACTTCCTCTGCAAGTAGCGGGTACTCCTATGGACACACGCGCTTACAGCTCTTCCGCAGTAGCGGATACTCACAACCATGCTCACATGTGGTATCGATCCCACCCACCTTCCCCTCTTGCGCTTGCGCCCAGACCAATTCTTGCCTCGGTATTCTCGCCGACTTCCACATAGGCATCAATGATACATAATAATTAAGCCGTCGCATGTTTTCTTCTTCTTTTGCTATTCATGTTACCGGACCAAGATTGATACGATATGCCAGCCTATCGTCCGCGAGACGGTCACTAGTCTCACTACTTCTACCACACGACCCCGTGAGGCCTCAATCACCAGCCACCGTGTTTCCTGAACCTCCAACTCACATTCCTCTCAAAGGAACTATATATTTTCTCCCTTTCGCGAACAATAGATCATGAGTGCCACAGTAGGGACGCTCAGTTCAACGGATTCTGCGGAAAAGAGGCTGCCAGAACCTCAGTTGTCCTCCAAATCTGCAACTCCTCGCAGCATACCCGAGTCCGTCCCATCCATCACGTCCCTCCCGTCAAGCATTCCCTCAACTTCATCCGCCGCCTACACAAGAATGCCTCTGGACACCAACAGTGACGGTCAGAGGGACGGAGGCATTACATTTGCCAGCCAGGATAAATTGCCCAAGCTTCCTATTCCAGATCTCGCCAGCACCTGTGACAAGTATTTGGAAGCTCTCAGACCATTGCAGAGCCCGAGGGAACGGGCTGAAACGGAGCACGCCGTGAGGGACTTTCTTACAACAGATGGCCCAGACCTGCAAGAGAGGTTAAAGAGATATGCTCAGGGAAAGACAAGTTATATTGAGCAGTTTTGTCAGTATTACGTGCCTCGTCTTCTCTGAACCTCTGTTGCTTGTCATCTATCTTGCTTATGCGTCTCTAACTTTGTCCTCTATTGTCTTTTCTGCTGTGTGGCTGCAGGGTACGACTCTTATTTGAACTTTGATAACCCCGTCGTTCTGAATCTCAACCCTTTTTTCCTTCTCGAAGACGACCCCACGCCTGCTCGCAACAACCAGGTGACCCGTGCAGCATCACTTGTGGCCTCTGCCCTCGAGTTCATCCGGGCAGTTCGCAAAGAAGAGCTTCCCCCAGATACAATCAAGGGCAAGCCACTATGCATGTATCAGTTCACTCGCCTGTTTGGAACAGCCAGGGTGCCCACCGATCATGGCTGCCAAATTGTGCAGGACCCCGAGGCCAAGCACATCGTGGTGATATGCCACGGGCAAATCTATTGGTTCGATGTCCTCGACGACAACTCAGACGTCATCATGACAGAAAAGGATATCGCTGTCAACTTGCACACCATTACCGAGGACGCTGCGCAGACGCCAATCCAAGAAGCCGCCAAGGGAGCCCTTGGAGTGCTCAGCACCGAGAACCGCAAAACTTGGTCAGGCCTGAGAGATGTCATCACCAAGGACGCAGGGTCCAATAATGCCGACTGCCTGAACATTGTGGACTCGGCTCTCTTTGCGCTCTGTCTCGATTATACAGAGCCCCAGGACGTCGCAGCGCTGTGTCAAAACATGCTGTGTGGTACAAGCGAGGTCAAGAACGGCGTGCAGATTGGAACATGTACCAACCGGTGGTATGACAAGATGCAAATTATTGTCTGCAAGAACGGGAGCGCCGGCATCAACTTTGAGCACACCGGTGTTGATGGACATACCGTCCTTCGATTCGCCAGTGACGTCTATACTGACACGATTCTGCGATTTGCACGTACCATCAATGGTCAGGCTCCCACATTGTGGACTTCGACAAGCCCTGATCCGTCCAAGCGGGATCCCGAGAGTTTCGGTGATGTCAACACCACGCCGCGGAAGCTGGAATGGGACATGGTCCCCGAATTGAGCATCGCCGTCCGATTCGCCGAAACTAGACTGGCCGATCTGATTGAGCAGAACGAGTTTCAGTGTCTTGACTTTAGCTCTTACGGCAAGAACTTTATCACCTCGATGGGATTCTCACCCGACGCGTTTGTTCAGATGGCCTTTCAGGCGGCCTACTACGGTCTGTACGGCAGGGTCGAGTGCACATATGAGCCGGCCATGACAAAGTTCTATCTCCATGGCCGGACGGAAGCCGTTCGCACCGTATCCCAAGATTCGGTAGACTTTGTGCAGACGTTCTGGGCCGACAACCCTGCCGAGGACAAGATTGCGGCTCTGAAGCGTGCCTGTCAAAAGCACACTGCCCGCACCAAAGAATGCCTCCAGGCAGAAGGATGTGATCGTCACTTGTACGCGCTTTTTTGCGTCTGGCAAAAGTATGTCGATGGCGAACTCGAAAGTGGCACGAGTAGCCTCGGAAGCCCCGTCGACGTCGACGCTGACGCCGACTGCTCACAGGACGAGTCAAACAGCTCATCGGAGCACCTTGTAGACGTGAAGCTCGAACGAGAGGGCGCCACCGCAGACAGCAGCACAACTTCCCCATCACAAAACACCCGCTCTCGCCACCGTCCTCTCCCCTTCATATTCGCTGACGGCGGATGGGACAAACTCAACACGACTGTCCTTTCCACGTCCAACTGTGGAAACCCCTCCCTTCGACAATTCGGATTTGGCCCAACGTCTGGAGATGGCTTCGGCATCGGGTACATCATCAAAAACGACTCCATTTCCATCTGCGTCTCTAGCAAACACCGACAGACAAAGCGCTTTGTCGACACATTGGAAAGCTACCTCCTCGAAATACGACGCATCCTTAGGATCACGAACCGAAAGGCCTCGCTGTCGACCCACAAGTGCAGTCGCGCCAGAGAAGCCGAGTCGTCCAACCCGAGGCAGCCGATGAACCGACTCAAGTCCCGCGGGAGACTCATCACCACGGAGGGCGTGGCAGCAGCCAAGGAGACGGCAACTCCGATTGAGAGTGCCCTCGCGAGTGACGACGACGAACTCGGTGGTTGTAAGTCTCCAAATTGTGTGATTTAGCTCTGGGCAAAAAGAAAAACTGCATCCTTTCCAACAGTTCAACACTAACCGCGTCAACAAACACAGATGGGTTCTTCGACGCCGGCATGCTCCTGCAGGCACTCCAGGCTCGGGACAGAAACGCCGAGACGGGCGAGAGCAAGGCCTCCGAAAGAGCGGCCGTGCAGGCGCGACGGAGAGACGTAGGCAAGAAGCTGCGACTGACGACGGAGTGAGTCGGGAGTAGAGGTTGCGTGTATTGTGATATTCTGGTTAGGGGATATGAATTTCGATGCAAGCATGTATGTATGTAGATGAATTTCGATGCGTCCATGTATCTATGTAGAGATGAATCAAGGTTGGATATTAAACATTTGAAAGTACGTTTTCTAGGCGCTCTCTTCCTCTTCCTCTTCCTCTTCCTCTTTCTCTTTCTCTTTCTCTTTGTATTTTTCTTAGAACCCCTTGCATCCTTCATTCCCCATATAAACCACACAACAGCAGCGTTCGCTCCCCCTCCCCAAACAACCACATACTCATATATACATATCTACACATCAAAAACACAACGTAGACTCCATCCCAACATAGCGACCCAACCGTAAAAAGCGCGCCATCAACCACACTTCTACCTTCCGAAATTCTTGTCACGGCCGAAACTGCTTTCCTGCCGTGCTGCTCTTACAGCTCCCATCAAGATCAAAAAGCCCTGCCTTGATGAAATGATGCGGCATGGTCCGCTACGGCGGATTGACATGCTCTCAAGGGTCTGCGGGGTTCATGATTGGCGGGAACAACCCATAAATAACCCCGGACGGCATTGGCATGGACGCCACGTGTGCTGTGTGCTGCCCTGTCACATGTTCATGTTTCAATGTTCACTCTCAAAGTTCCCTTTTTTGCGACGGAATATATTGACACTGGTATAAATATCAAGTGTATACATAGAGGCGCTAAGAACACGTGTCGTTTCAAGAAATCGAATCCAAGTTCCCGTGAACGACCCTATTTTTCATTAAGACCCTATTGCTGTCGATTCGATCGGTATTCTGCCAACGCTCGAATTTAATTTTATTTATTCTTAGAGGAAAAAAAAAAAGAAATAAAAAAAAAGCAAGTACTCTAATTTTGTGGCTGCTGGTGTCTTTACCAGAATTTTGGCATGAGTCCACGCAGAGGCATATTTTTACGGCATCTCCTGCATTTGACCGCGGTGGTCGCCGCTGGTTTGCGCGGGCATTTCGTGCAGGGGTGCCTGGGGAGGAGGGTAATACGTTGGAGGCTGCTGTCCTTGCGCTCGAGGTTGAGGCTGCTGCTGATGTGGCCGGCCTGGAACTGGCTGAAAACCACCCGCCTGGTGTGGCTGCGGCAGTTGACCAGAGGGCGGCAATTCGTACGTGTTCGGCCATGTCGGTGAGGGACTGACGGGCATTTCGCTCATACGGGGATCGGTTACGTGTGAGGCCGTCGGCGACGATGGACTGAGCGACGATGGAGGATAGTATCCTCCCTGAGGCGGAGGTGTCGGTTGTGGGTATTGTTGTTGGAGAGGATTTGTCTGCAGAGGCGATGGGCCAATGAACTTGGCTCCGTTGCCCGCCTGGTTCTGGTTCTGATTTGAGTCCTGAATTTGGATGGTGGACATGCCTCTCGAGACGCTTGGCTGCATGGGTGACTGATTCGACATGGTCGTCTCCGTCTTACCAGCCGACCGACTCTTCTTACGATGCAGGAAGAGAATGAGAGCCAACAGACCGATGCCAGTGACAGCCACTCCGCCAACGACAGCGCCAACGATAGCACCGATGGGGGGTTTGTTACTCCTGCTGGAATTGTCGCCGCTAATCCAAGATGCGCCACCAGTCACGGCCCCAATCACGGGCCCAGTGGCCGTAAGGTCCGCATTGAAGGCGTTCGTAGGCATGGAAGTGACGCCCAAATATTTGGAAAGGCTTTCAACCACAATGCTGTAGCTTCTGCGGCCGCTCTGCCCCCTCCAGGTCGTCTGAGCAGTGTGGGCAGTAGAGCCACTGATAGAGTTGCACCAATAGTCCGTGACGCCGCCAGGGAAAACGACGGTATTGCAATAGGGCAAAGCGCCTTTCGTGCTACAGGGAGGAAGCTCAGTTAGTGATGAGTTTGTTGAGATGGGATGAAGATTTGGTTCTGAAAAGTCTCGTTGAGTGAAAAGGAGCACCAGTTGAGTGACGATGCTATGGATGTGGAATACACTTTTCTCCACTAGATTCTGCTTCATGTTTTGTGACGCATACCATTTCGCAGTATATGTGTTTTGGCAGGCGCTATCACAGGCACTGGAGAAGAAATAGGAGTCGTAGTCAACGCAGCCGAGACGAAAGTTGAGTGCCTCGGCATTAAAGCACATGACGAAACTCTCCTGGCCTATTACCAGACCGCAAGTAGCGTCGCGGCCGCCGCAGGTATAAGGAGCGGCGACACTAGCCGATATCCAACCACAGGTGTTGTCAGGGGCAATCATTATGGTCCGGAGAGGACGGCCAGCGGTTCCCCGGTTGTATATGGTTTGTTGAATATCATCCGACCCAGGAGGCGGCGTAGGCTCTGGAAGAGCACCATTTTCAGGAAAAACTGTGGTGCCAGTAGCTCTGGGCTGATTCACAACCAAGTTGCGGCCCTCGGCGCCGGTTGAGAGCCTGGCGATTGCGATGACCAAGACGGAAGTTGTTTTCATGATAGATGCTCTCTTTGTGAACATTTTGCCGGTGGTGTCAAGAGCCGAGCCGGAATGTGGCAAAAGAGGGTGAGTCCGAGACGAACGACGCATTCGACGTCTTTCTGCTCTCAACATGGTCGATGATATGGGGGAAAGAAAGAAAGAAGGGGGGGTGAGAGAGGCGCGACTGATTGCCAGTATAGCAATCCCGTCTTCTCACACGTCTTTCCCCTTTCTTCTTCTTCTTCTTCAGGCTGCGAGACATGGCCGTGGCAGCATGGATGGATCAATAAAGTCTGAGCAGCCTCATCTTGGTGGAACCGTAAGAACGAGCATGAAAACCCCTTGTGATCCCAATCAGTGGTTCCCAGTCCTGCAGGCACGAGGGCTGGCGAGACGGGCCATTGATGGTCATTGGAGTGGACAGTCATCCCCTGACCTTTTTCCGAATGTGGCTTGCAGGAGCTGAAGTCCAGGATGGGAGTCGTCAGATGTCGACTTCAAGACATCGCCCCGGATGGTCTGAGTTGTGTCGAGCCAAGCCGCAGTGAGCAAGGGGAAAGATATTTCCCACAAGCAGTGTCGGGTTTAGAGCCACCGGAACTATGCGTTGCACAGACTCAGACACGTCCGAAGCACGACGCGGTGGCCCTCACAGAATCAAAGGATATTCCGCCTTGAGCTGTTCAAGCATGTCGGTTGTACATTGTATGTTTGCAATCTAATCAGCAGCAATCGCATTGCCAGTGTCTGGCTGGTCTCATCCAATCCGGCCAGCTGCTGATTGGCAGCCAGATAAGCTGGGACTATTGTCCGGATAGAGCTGGTGATGATGGGTCATGTCGCACATGGCTGATGGAATGGTTGATGGAATGGCTGATGGAATGGCTGATGGCAAATATGGAATCCTTCATGGCAAACGCGGCTCGAGCCGATGCGGCAATTAACAAGGGGCGTCTCAGACTCGGAGCTTGAATGCATACGCAGACCCCTGCGTGCGCGTGCACGTGCACGTGCACGTGAGCCCGGACTACCTGGACCGTCCAGGGCAGCCACGAGCTTCGCGTCGACCAAATCTGATTCATGTACATGAGGCGCAAACATTCACCTCACCTCGCTCGATTCTCGTCCCGTCCCACGACGCCGCTCGCACTGGGCATCATCATCTCATCACAAAGCAACAATGGCATAAAGCGCAAGCAATCCAGACGGCCGACGCCCCTTCTCGCACGCCGACACCCGCATCACCACCGTCAATCGCGCCTTTGCCCTTTCGCCCTTTCGACCTTTCGCCCATGACAGACCTTCTCACCATCCTGCCCACGTTCCCCCACGCCGCCTTTGCCGCGCTTCTCCCCGTTATCGAACAGCATCGCCTATCGACCACGGATCTGCTGGCGCTGCATCCAGCCGATATTGCCAAGCAGACTCGTCTCCCGCTTCTGGATCTAAAGAGGTTCATCGCCGCCGTCCAAGTGTCACTGTCAGATGATCTGGTGCCTCACCAGCCCCTGCGGGGATTCCGTCATGGAGAGGTGAAGCAGGGCGAGGAGGGCGAGCAGCCCGAAAATGAAATCGAACCGGTTGCAGACGGAGCAGAAACGGCTGGACCGGTCTCAACAGAAGAAAACGGAGGAGGAGGAGAGCAGGTAGAGAAGGAGGAGGGCGGGAAAGAGGGGGTCGAGGAGCAGCAGCAGCAGCAGCAGCAGCAGCAGCACGGAGATAGGGAGGGAAAGGAAGAGCAGGAAGAAGAAAAGGAAGCACATTTACCGCCACCCCGACCATCCCGCATCAGCACTCTAGATGTCCTTCTCGATGGATCCCTCGCCGGCGGCATCCCAACCTCATCCATCACCGAAATCACGGGCGAATCCGGCGCCGGCAAGACGCAGTTCCTCCTCACGCTCTGCCTCGCCGTCCAGCTGCCGCCCCCGCACGGTCTCTCCAAGCAAGCCCTCTACATTTCCACCGAGTCCGCCCTCGCCACCCGCCGCCTCTCCCAGATGCTCTCCTCGCATCCTCTGCTGCAAAGAATCGATGCCTCGCTCCGCCCATCCCTCGACAACATCCTCAGCACCGCAACCCCGGACCTGGAATCCCAGGACCACATCCTCGAGTACCAGGTCCCCGTGCTCCTGGCCCGGCACAACATTGGACTCGTCGTCATCGACTCCGTCGCCGCCAACTACCGCGCCGAGTTTGAGAGATCCGCTTCCTCCTCGTCGTCGTACGGTGCGAATATGGCTGCGCGGAGTGCCGCCCTGATCAGGCTCGGTGCCCTGCTGCGAAACCTCGCTCGACGGCATGACGTTGCCGTCGTGGTAGCAAACCAGGTAGCCGACCGTTTCACGTCCTCGGCGATTCACCCCCCGCTCGCAGCATCATCTACAGCCGCGCCAGGAGCCCGCGTAGCCGCCAACCAGGACAGCCCCCTCGCCTCACGAAGCATGCCACCACCACCGCTACCCCCTCAGAGCACTCCTACATTATCGTCGTCGCCGTCCCCGTCATCGCCTCCACCACTCTTCTTCCACCCCCCCGACGAACATGGACAACCCCCCGCCCATCCAGCCCTACGACTTGACCACCAGCAACGCTGGTTCACCGGCTGGGGCGACGACCCCCGCTCCCACCGCGCCCTCAAGACCCCCAGCCTCGGCCTCGTCTGGTCCACCCAGATATCCTGCCGGATCGCCCTGCTCAAGAAGCCCATCTACGGACGACCCCGACAGCTCATCGCCCCGATCGAAGCAGACGACGGCGTCGAGGTCGGCGCCACGTTGAAGAACTGGCGGCGATGGATCAAGGTTGTGTTTGCGGGTCATGCGCCCGCATCGGGCCAGGACTTGGCCCAGGCTACAGAATTCGAGGTCTTTGTGGGGGGGCTCCGGGGTGTACGGCCTAGCAAGTGAGCCGTTCACGCCCCTCCTTTCTTTCTTTCTTTCTTTCTTTCTTTCTTTCTTTCTTTCTTTCTTTTTTTCTTTTTTTCTTTTTTTTTTCTTTTTTTTTCTTTTCTTTTCTTTTTCATGACCATGTGAATGAACAGCGTGGGAAAGACGAGACGAGACGAGTCCAAGTCGCTCGCTTTCTTGTGGGGTAAAAGTCGAAAGAAGAGGGGGAAAAATAGAGACAAGAAAAGAAAACACTTCATTCAGGTTTAGGATAATGGGTTTTCTTTTTTATATAAAAAAAAAGGTGTTTTAAGGATAGAAAACAGGGCGGCTACATGTTGGACCAATTTTTGAATGCAGTTTGCGGTAATTGCCTCCTCCCCAATCCTCGCTTCATACATTTTTGTTTTTTCCCCTAAAAATCAATCCTGCTCAGATATATCACTCCTGAAAGTTATCGCACATGGAAACATCCTAAAGGCCCAGCACTATTCATTTTTGGAACCTCACCAGCCCTTTGTATTCAGTGCCAACGAACCCAAAGATTGTCCAAGACTCAACGCGGATGAGGGAATTCATCCTCCAACTGTAACCGCACACCGACATTCATGCTAATCAGCTCCTGCACCAGTAACTTGGCCGCGTACGGCATCTGCATCTGCGTCACCTGTCTCGTGCTCTTGCACGTGTTGCAGTACCCTTTGTAGCCGAATAACCCGCACTGCTGACATATATCCAGGGTGGTGCCGTCCGAGCTCAGCATGAGACGCTCGAGGAGGAGTTGTGACGCGCCGTAGGCAATCAGACAGTCACGCTCCATCTCTCCAAGACGGAGTCCACCGTCTCGGGATCGACCTTCGGTCGGTTGTCTGGTGAGAATGGCGCGGGGCCCGCGGGAGCGAGAATGCATCTTGTCTTGGACCATGTGCTTCAGGCGCTGGTAGTAGATGGGTCCGTTGAAAATATATGCCTCGAGCGGCTCGCCTGTGAGACCAGAGGTGAAGTAGTCCTTTCCCTCCCACGAAAAGCCGTAATCGAGGAGGACTTTGCTCATATCTTCGACTGGGTGAGACCTGAATGCATCTCCGAAGCCGTAGTCCGGTCGGCCGTCAATGATGGATGCCTTGCCCGTCAGACATTCCAGCAATTTACCAACCGTCATTCGAGATGGGAAACCGTGTGGATTCATGATGATGTCGGGACAGAGACCGTTGTCGGCAAACGGCATGTCCTCTTGATCGACAATGATGCCGACGACACCTTTTTGTCCGTGACGAGACGAGAACTTGTCGCCCAGTTCGGGCCGGCGCGTTTGGCGCGTCTGCACCTTGATGACGGTCATGTCCTTTTCCGTTCGAGAGATCATCACCTTGTCAATGTAGGCGGGATCGGGGATGCGATACGACACAGCCGAATCGCGGTACTCGCTCGGACCACGATCGAGACCGATACCCGTGGTGGCCAGATCCAGGGGAGTTTCCTTCTTCACCATGACCTCACCGTGCTTGACTCTGTATCCAACGGTAGCCAGACCATCGTCATCCAACGCTTCGTATTTGGCCTCGCGACCGCCGCCGTTCTCTTTGTTGACAGGATCTCCTATACGCTCTCGTCTGCCGTTGGGATACTTTTGCAGTTCTGTGGTGTACTTGCGGAAGACCTGACAACGGCCAAAACCTCGGTCGATGGATGCCTTGTTCAAGACAAGCGCATCTTCAATATCATATCCAGAGTACGACATGACAACAACGGTGGCATTGTGACCAGCTGGGAGCTTATCGTAGTGAATGAGTTGAATGGTCTTGCTGATAACCATGGGCCGTTGTGGGTACACTAGCGTGTAAAGAAGGGTATCGATTCTGTTGAACTGGTTGTATGCGATAGCACCAATGGCTTGTTTACCCATAGCGCATTGGTACGTATTTCTGGGAGATTGGTTGTGATGGGGAAACGGAATGATGCCGGCCACGGCACCGAGAATCGTAAACGGCTCGATTTCCAAATGCGTGGTGCTCTGGGTGATGTTTTTCTCGTAGAGGGCGACGAGCGCATCCTGCTCCTCATTCACATCCAAGTATTCAACAACTCCCTTGGTCAAGAAGTCATCAAAGGTAGCTTTACCCATTTGCAATAAGCGAAGATGTTCATCCTTGAGCTTTTGCTTCCCATTCTTGACTATGATGTATGGCCGACATATTCGGCCTTCGTCTGTGGCAATATGCACTGCATTGAAGTGAGAGTTGAGGTTGATACTGACAAACGGTGAAATCCAGCCTCGTCGACGCATGGTGCGGAACCTATAGGCAAATCTCTTGGGGTATCTTGTTAGAGCAAAGGGTGTACCGTTCACGTGGATGACGTATGCACCTTCACGATGCATCTCGGCACCAGAAAAGTTCCTGATGGGTTCGACGCCTGTGTCCAGAGTGAAGATCCAACGTTTGACGGGCTCCTCTTCGACGTTGGTGGTAATGTGTGTCATGAGAGCCAAATTCTTGACCAGACCACAGGCTTCACCTTCAGGGGTATCAGAGGTGCAGAGCATACCCCATTGCGACGGTTGGAGAGCACGGGGACCAGACACTTTACGCGTCTTCTCAAACTGCGAGCTGATTCGCGTCATCATTCCCAAAGCACTGATATAGCTGAGACGACTCAACACGTGGGTGACGCCAGCTCTGTTCATGTTGAACCGCTTCACGCTCCAGTTTCCGGTCTGGATCGCTCGGTTGATGCCCAGTCCGATGTTGTTGGCATGATTGCTAATCATGTGGACAGCATCCAACGGAACCGCGCGATTATTCTTCTTCAAGAATTTGTCAATGGACATCTTGACCTCACCCATAAATCTCTTGAACAAGTCTTCAAACAACAGAGACAAAAGCTGACCAGCCAGTTCCAGTCGTTTGTTGCCCACAAAATCTCTATCATCCACAAGCTTAGGATTCTGGGAGGCCATCAGAACTCGTCTCGTCATCATGGCGACATAGAGGGCTTTGGGATAAAAATCCAGACCCTCAATAGGCACATGAGCGATGATGAGGTTGGCGAGGGCGTCGAGGCCTTCTTCCACATGATTTCGACGGACTTGAGGTCCAAACATGGTTCGTCTCGATCCCATCTTCACTCTTGCGCCAATGTATTCCAGAGCCTGGTGCTGGGTGAAAACACCAGCCCTGGCCGCCTCGTCGAAATTGATGACAAACTCATCCTGGTAGCGACCATCCGACCCAGCCACCAGTTGCATAATCTCGTAATCTGACAAGCCACCAAGGGCCTTGAGAATGATGACAATCGGGACTCCCTCGACCAGTACATTGTGTGTCATGACGATTCTGTCCTTCTTCATTGTAACATATGTCTTTGACTTTCGTTCGTGGGTCGAACTGGTGACGGAGGCGGAGATGATGTTGTTTTTTTCATCGGCCTCCACAATGACACGATTTTTGCTGAGTTGTTCCTGAATCAAAATGACCTTTTCCGTGCCATTGATGATGAAGTAACCTCCCGGATCGAGTGGACACTCGTTCATGGCCTCCATTTGTGCATTGTTAGCACCGCTGAGTCTGCATTTCGAGCTTTTGAGCATGACAGGCATTCGACCGAGCGGGACGTTTTTGCGAATAACCTGGTGTTTGTCCCTGATGTACTTGATATCCACAACGATGGGAGCAGCGTATGTCATATCGCGGAGTCGACACTCCATCGGAGTAACTTCAGATTTCGACTTCGCATCGTTGTGATCCAGGCGTCGAGGGCGGTCGACGCGGATGTCGGTGAAGCTGTCAGAAGGGCACAGAGTCGTATTAGCTTCTTGAACGTTGTGGGACGAGGAGAGCTGCCTGCGGAAACGTACTCGAGCCAGAAATTGCTGTCAACATCGCTTCGTATTGTGCGATTTGCCCGAACAATGTCCTTGATCTCTTGTTCCACAAAGAAGTTGTATGAGTCAATGTGCCTGTCACTCGGTAACCATCCGTTAGAGATCTAGTCAAGAGCGCGCAATGTGCCAATCTACCTATTTGATGATTGATGATGAATCGGGGTCACGCGTACTGTTTTACGAGACCTGTTGCAAAAGGATAAGACGAAATGATTAGCGAGTTCGCCATGTTGAGCAAGGACGACGGCGCCACAAAACCCAGGAGAACATCGATACACACCCTTGACTTTGAGAAATGCGGGTAGAAGCTGGAATTTGTCATCCTTTGTGTTTACGGGATCTGTGAGCTTCTTGCCATTGTAGAAAGGCTCCAAGAGGGCCTCGAAACCGTCGTCCACCAGCGGCATCGTTTCTGTCACCGTGGAGAATCACCGTGGAGAATTCATTTACGAGGTATGTGTGTGGGATGCTCCCGGCGACTGAACAGCTATAGACGATGACAGGCAGCGACGACGGGCGACGATGGTGAAAACGCGATCGTGCCTATCTCTTTTTGCGACAATGTAGTAGGTAGTACATGATGACGAAAAGAAAAAAAAAGTCTGGATGCCCCACCGGGGACGAATAGCGGGGATCAGCCCGCAAGCTGGCGGCTTGGTGGGGGACGACCTGGCACGTCAGCGCCAAACAAAGTGAACGTAAGGTGATGATGCCCGTTGCGGCCGCCGACATCACATGGAAAGGCTCGTTGCCAGGGTCTCGGTCAAGTACAAGCTCCTCTCTTTGATATGATCATACTCACATACAATACAGATGGGCACTGGTTTTCTTGATCATGGTGATGAGGTTTTTTATTTTATTTATTCATTTATTTATTTATTTTCAAAAAAAAAGAAAAAAAAAAAAAAAAAAGAAAGCCATGCCAAGCAAGCCAATGCGCGACGACAAGCTCCAAGACTGGCGGCTTCCAGTGTGTAACTTGTGCTAATAAGGGGCCGCTTGTGTCCTCCCAACCAGGTTACCAATTTGTGACTCATGCTAAGATAAGAATGTCTTTACTTTGGACTCATCCACGTGCTGGCAACTCATTATTCAGGACATGGTACCAAGGGTCATAACAACTGCGGCACTGGACAACCTCCCTGGCTGAGAGGTGCTATCTTTCAAGCCCTGGCAATACTATTTTTATCGCGTTTTTCTTCCGTAGTTGGCTCTGAGAATATCACAATGTTTGACGCGTGAAGTACTATCCACAGTCGGCAACACGGGTCTTTACAACTTTGACCCGTGGCAATAACTACAAGTCAGTGCAGTCTTTGGAGGCAGTCATCGTAAGGCTCGGCCGCCGATCATTAGAGCCGTCGTGCCAATGTTCCGAGACGAACCAACCTGACAAGTCCTGTCCTCGACCCCGCACTCCTCTGGAGGGTCATTCATATCGGTGATACGATTCAGGGCTTGTACATACATATGTACATGTGCACATACATATAACATATGTATGTATGTATGTATGTTTGTACATTACATATGCAAGTATCATGCATGCGTTGGCATGCCTAGTTCGTCCTGAGCCGAGACCGGTTTTGCGGCGATGCCTGCCGAGTATGAAGCAGTCAACCAACCTTGTCAGGACTTGTCGGGACTTGTCAGGTAGCTTGTGTCGACGGGCTGGTAGCTGCTTCTCCCGCCAGGGCAGAACCAAGTACCACGTAGCGGCACAACGAAGAGGGATCAGAGCTCGAGAGGCATGATGACTTTGAAGCGGCTCAAAAGACAGAGCCAAAATGTATCAACTGATAACTTGTCTGGGAGTTGTAGTTGCAGTTGTCGTGTGGATTGGTGTGGTGTTGGATGTGGTGTTGGTTTCCAACCCCACACCGCCCATCAGCCATTTCTAGAGGTAGGTCCACGTCTCGCGAGCCATTTCCAAATGTCGGTGAGCGATGGACGATGGGCGATGATCGATGACCGATACGCGATGACCGATGGGAAAGTGCAGCGACAGAACAAAGGCGTGCCGGCATGACCAAGGGCGAGAGCCCGGCTCGGAATGTCTTGAGCCATGTTCATAAAAGGCTCTTTGCAAAGGCGAGAGGTGATGAGACGGCAGCGACGGCAGCGACAGCAGCGACAGCAGCGACAGCGACGACAGCGACGACATCAACGGTGTGTTGTTCAATATGTATGCAGGTAGGACACGAGAACACAGCACATGCAGCTCTCGGCGGAGAGCTTACCTGGCAAATGCCAGTCATCTCATGCTACTTGGGAATGAAGGGTGCTTGGGCATCGCAGGGAACGGGAGAACCCTTGCCTAAGTTGATGTGTCACGTTGAAATGTGCAGGAACAAATGCAGTACCACTGCGCCTGTAGGCTGTCAGAGACGATTACGACAAAGCAAGTGCCAATGGCCCTTGAGAAAGAGAGGGAGAGAAAGACTAAAAAAAAAATCCGAAAGAAGGGCTTTTAGCGACTTAGTAAGGTAAAAGTAGTCAAAAGTTGATTTGCTTTTCACAACGTGTCGAGATGGATTTAGACCACACCAGGCCGCGGGGAGACGAAGATCTGCTCCGCTTCGAAGTGGAGCTTGACAAAATGGTTGCTAAGTTCAAGGCTTCGGCCCAGATGGACCGTACGGTACAGTATGTACAATGTAATTGTCTGTTGTTATTTCGCGGGAGAGAAAGTCGTACGGGTGAATGGGGATGACAATTTGACTCAAAGTTGAATGGCCTTATATAAACCTCGGCCCTGGGCGATCATGAACTGTTTGCAACCACCGTATCCATGCCGGACCAAAATGTCCTCTCCTATTTTTTGAGTTCCGTCTTGAAACATGCATGTTCCAGAGATGGACTGCATGGGTGGAATCGGTGGAATTCGCGGAATCGGTCAAGAAGAATTCGACACCTGTGATTGATTGTCTGTGCAGTGACGCCATCGTGCCAACAACAGCGGAGCAATGGTGATGGACCCTTAAAGTGGGGGATGACTCTGAATGAGGGGTCGACACGCTGACTCACTGTCAAGCAAGACGTAGCCAGCCCAAGTTTTTCTTTGCAGAGTCTTCTTGTCTTTTGCAGAGATGGCGGGCATTCTGTGGCTAGTAGCTATCTACCTTCTCATACATAGTACTAGATGGTCCCACGTTGAAAGAAATTGTGCCTACAAAAGAGTGAGTTTCATGCTTCTTTCATTTTTCGCATAGGATGAGAAGAAAGAAGAAAGAAAAAAAAAGAATAACATTAGGAACAACCCTCAAGGCACGGCCGCCGACTAAATCTCTCGTGACAAACCTTAGTGTCTCTGGGTCCAAGCCATGTGGATTCTACCCACGTCATGTGCCGTACGAGGCACCCGCTGAGTACGCTGGGTTCGTTTGACCTGGATTCGAGGTTCACGTGCGAACGACTCTCGAAATTACTTTGGGCGCTGCATGAAGCTAGTATGCACCACGCTCCCTACCCTTCCAGGTATCACACCTGCTGCCATGCTGTCAGGCTCAATGCATGAGACAGCGAAGACTCCTCAACTACCAAATTGTCTTGTCTAAAGTATTAGTCATTTTGTATCACCCCTCCTAAGCGATCATTCATCGGGCAGCTGGTTTGTGAGAGTGATAAAAAAAGCAGTCGACATCCAAATAACCTTCCCCAGGCACCACGGCGGGTTACTGAAACGGGTTGGCTGATGGCAAATATTGGCCAACAGAGGCTGAAATGCCTGTGTATTATGTAGGATCCATTCATGCTCTTTCTGTAGCCCAACGCCATTGCTCTCCCCCCATCTCGCACCCCACTTGCTTGCGCTGAAAACTATCCTCGTGTGGTCCCGAGAACAAAAACAAGGCAAGAAAAAGAAAGTTGAGAGATGTGAGGCGTGAAAGACCCTGAATTTGGCCTAGTAGCCTAGTTGGTGGGTAAGCTTCAATGGCGTTCTTAGTTCTGCTCTCGCTGCCTTGTTGCAGAGTGTGGCTTCCACGCCTCACGCACTGCTTCCGCCTCGCTTGTTGGATTTGCCTTTGCCTTTGCCAAGAACCTTGCCGACTTCAGAGTCAAAATTCGTGCTCTTCTCTCAATTTCGCAGAAATAAAAAAAAACCACCTGCATGGCCGAGCAATGCTTTTTTTTTCTCTTCGAGTGCTGCTCATCATTTCGCCTTTTCGTTTCGGCCGTCTATTGGCTACCAGACGGGAAATTCTCGAGAACGAGTATTCAATTCTCGTCTCACACTCATCGCATCCCACTTGAGTTGTGATATCAAACCGACGGCCAGCGCAGGTGAGTGAGTCGCTGTGACAGAAGACCGACGCGCCCCTTTGCCATTGTCAGAACATGACCCAAAAGCGGAAGAAAAGAGCAAAGCACTATTGATGCGCAACTGGCATATCTTGGGACAGCATCTGGCCGCCTTGCACATTGCTTATTGCCAACGTGTGGGAGTCCAGAGTCCAGGATGTTGGGGTGTTGTTGCAAAACGCTCCTTTGCCTCTTGCCCAAGGTGTCCCCGATCTGGCCGGGAGTCAGTCCTGGAGTGGCATAGTGCCCTGGAGGCTTTTCAGGACGGGTGTGCCGAAAACCAACCAGACCGCTGACCAGCCGCCCTTTGAAGGCAGCACCCGCTTCGGACCCTTTGCTGGCTTATTTATGACGGGCTTGTAGGGGCGCCCCTTGTGTCGTCTGAGCCTAGACTCTTCAATGTTGTTGCCCCGAACACACGCGCGGCGCAAAGAGTCTGGCCTGGAGCCGCTGTGGACGCGGACACCTTGCAGCCAATATTAGCACTTTATTTATCCAACCCACCCCGCCTCCCAATTTAACTGCTCTCTCAACATACCTCGAGTATTTATTTTTTGCGATTTTGACTGACCAGTTTGTTGCTCTGCTTTTCATGTCTTCAGTTGAATAGAGACTCAGTCCGTTTGGCCAATTTGGCTTGCTTGAGTCTTCTGTTCCCGTCACATCATGGATGAACTGCGCTTTCGCGTGCAGCAGTCGCCCGGGAACGAGACGTCAATGGCCTCATTTGTTTCACCTACTCGCAATAACGATCGCCACGCTCAACAACACTGCAACGATTTTCGGTCGACGATGCCGCGACGATTCACCACCGATTCGGGCCGAGTGCCGACATTATCCTCAATGAATACGGCTCTGACATCACCTCCACGTGGTATTGGGTTGGACCCAAACCCAGAATATAGCAGCGTAAGTCTCGGTCTCGTGGTCCTCCAAAACTCCAGCTGGCGGCTGAAGTGTTTTCACACGTTTTTTTTTTTGAGCTGAGGAACGGGGAGGATATGCTTGCTAACCTGTGCTCTCCATAGGCCATGCACAAGGTCCAGTTGGTACGTGAAAAAGCGCAGATGGGAATCGGTCCACAGACAGACTTTTGCAACGCATCTGGCCTTTGCTCTGATTGATTGTCCTTGACCATGGAGTCGAATGAGCACTAACACGTTTGCCCCAGATTGAGGCCAAGAAACTCGAATTTGAACGGATTCGAGAACAGCGAAGACGCTTTGAGGTGGAGATGCAGAGACTCGACCAACAGCAACGCAGAGAAGCACAGGAACTGGCGCAGATGGAGGAAGAAATCCGCATTGCCGGCCACCAGTCTGAACCAACAACGCCCCCAGAATACCGCGATACTTCCACGGGATTTCCCTCGATTTTTTCACGACCAAACCGGTATTCGACTTCTAGTCTCGCCTCTCCCCCAGGCTTCAATCGTCCGGCGCGATCTGGTTCTCAATTGACATCTCCACCGTCAGGACTTGGACAGTCTCAGTATGGGTTCAGCGAGATGTCGATACCTTCGAGGTCAGATCCAAATACTCGCCGCAACAGTGATGACGAAGAGAAGGAGGAAGCTGTTCGGCAAGATCCTACCAGTCATCGATCATTCAATGCGTAAGTGACTTGATTTTCCCTGCTCGGAAGCGTTTAGGACTGGGCAAATTCTCTGTGGGCCAAAGCCTTTGCGCTTTCGTCACCATCCACGACATAGGCTTTATATGAGCTTTTTTTCGTTTGTAGACGAGATTCTTCTGCATTGGCGTTGCAGTCGCTTGCTTTATATTGCTTGCTTCGAGTTGTGCAGCAGGTGCTATTGCTGACAACAGCGTGCTGCAAAAAGGGTTAATCGGTACTCCTTGCCAGTGACAAGATCAAGGAATGGGTTGTACGATATGAACCTGGATCAAACAAACACGACTCGATTCCTGTTTGGTGACGACGAGCCTCATGCCCAACCGCAGGGGCGGACACCTGACGATCATTTCCCCACGCTCGTGCGCCGCGATGACCAAATGGTGAGTGAATGAAGATTGTCCGCGTTCTGTGACACGAGACGGATGGGTGTCGTCTATTTCTTTTCCTTTCGGAGTTGCGTTGGCGACATCAAACGACGTTGGGGAGGAACACGCTGAGACGTGTCTGTCTGATCTGGAGAGCAGTCGAGGGCAGCTGGAAACGACTGGCCTGCCGACTGTTGAGCTGGCAACTGTCCACTGTCAGCTGTCAACACCTGGAAGCTGCAATTTGCTTGCACCTGGCCCCTTGGTGCTTGCTCGCTCTTGCGCGATGAGTCGCCGGTCTCGCCCGGCTGCTCGAGGGCTCAGAATGTCACAAAGTGTCATGTTGTTGTGGCCTCTTCTCGTATTGTCTCTTTTTCAATCCTCGCCTGCCCGTTGCAAAGCCTTCATTCGTGCTACGTGGCTTGCCGTCCGAGTTGCGACTCGGCCATAAGTTCTGCCAACTTGTGTGCCACGCTGTTCTTCTTCTTCTTCTTCTTCTTTTTTTTTTTCGTTCTCTCTCTTGCGTCGTTCTCTCTGACTTTTTGCGTTCTCTTTCAGCTTTCAGCGTCTTCAGCTGCGCTCGATCTCGCGTTATCTCCGTCTCCGAATCCGGAAAAATCCAACGGCTGGAACCGTGTTAACCGTCATCGCCAGCAGCAGAGCATGTCAGCCATCAACGGGCTTTCCTCGTCCAACACCAGTGATCTCACGGGCATGAGCGGCAGACCGCAGTCTCTGCGCCACTCTCTCGATCTCAAGTACATCTCTGAGATTTCAGCCGAACCATTGTCCGTGGCCATGTCGCCTCAGAACAGTCACATGGCTTCGCCTCCTCGTCTTCAGAGTTCATACTCGACCAACGATGTTCCTACGGTTAAGAGCCCTTCTGGAACATCGGTCTTGTCTGGAAATGCCAACCACCACGCTCAGCAGCATTTCCACAACCACAATGCCAACATGGGTCGCATCCCCGCTGGTGCCATGCCCACTCGTCATAATCGAGAGCTCTCGAGCGACAACACTATTAATGCTGGCCGAGAACAGCCAAATGGCTTTCCGTCCATTCAGTCAGCCCTACAAGCAAGTGCAGTGCCTTTCGGACCCAGCCTCACCAGCGCAGCTCAAATGAGCTCTCCTACGGCTGCATCATCTGGGCTGGGCCCTCCCGCACCGCTGGGCACATTCAATAACTTTTATCCCATCAATGGATTTGCTCCTCACGCCGGTAATCCTACCGCTGGCTATGGTATGCCCTTACTTACTGCTGGTATGCAGCAGATGAACATGAATGGTGTCGGCAGTGTGAACGGCGCGAATGGCGTTCACGCTACCAATGGTCTGAACGCTGTGAATGGCGGCAACATGTATGCACCTCAGAACTATGCTGCCTACAGTTCAGTTCCCTATAGCCAAGGCGCCCCTCAGTCCCGAGACAGCCAAGCTCGGGTCATGCAACATCGGCGGCAGCTTGACAGCGAAGGTATGTAGTTGAAGCCAAATCGTGCTTGTGGTAAAGAAAAGCAAAAAGAAAAAGAAAGAAAGAACAAGAAAAAGAAAAAGAAAAAGAAAAAGAAAACGTACTAATTTTTTGACTAGCCATGTCTCGATATCAGAACATGCCGCTGGATTCTTTCAGCGGACAGATTTACGAGCTATGCAAGGATCAGCATGGCTGCCGATACCTACAGAAAAAGTTGGAAGAGCGCAACCCTGACCAAGTGCACATGATTTGGCTCGAGACCAACCAGCATGTCATAGAGCTCATGACGGACCCCTTTGGTAATTATTTGTGCCAAAAGCTCCTCGAGTTCTGCAATGACGATGAACGCACCATCTTGATTCAAAACGCATCTCAGGATATGGTGCGGATTGCACTCAATCAGCACGGGACACGAGCGCTACAAAAGATGATTGAATACGTTAGCATTCCTCAACAAGTGCACCTCATTATTGAAGCTCTTCGCTTCCGCGTTGTCGAGCTTATCCAGGATCTCAATGGCAACCACGTCATTCAAAAATGCCTTAACAAGCTTACTTCTCTCGATGCCCAGTTCATCTTCGATGCGGTTGGCAGTAATTGCATCGAGGTCGGCACTCACCGGCACGGTTGCTGTGTTCTGCAGCGCTGCATTGATCACGCTCATGGCGAACAGAAACCATGGCTCATTCAGCGTATCACGGAGCACGCTCGAATTCTTGTTCAAGATCCGTTTGGAAACTATGTGGTTCAATACATCCTCGATCTCAATGAACCAAGTTTCACGGAGCCCGTGGTTGCGACGTTCCAAGGCTGTATCAGTCAACTCTCGCGTCATAAATTTAGTTCCAACGTCATTGAGAAGTGTTTGAGATGCTCGCAAGCGCAGTCCAAGGACATGATTGTCGAAGAATTACTTGCCCCTCAAGAAATGGAGCGCTTACTGCGGGATTCCTTCGCAAACTATGTGGTCCAGACTGCCCTCGAGTTCGCTACTCCTCATCAAAAATACCGCTTAGTGGAAGCCATCCGTCCCTTTTTGCCGCAGATCCGCACGACTCCCTATGGTCGCCGTATCCAGGCCAAGGTTCAGGCTTACGACAACCGTGGAAGCGCAGCCTCCAGCGGGCAAGTAACTCCTGCAGACAACACCCAGGGTCAGATACCTCTCCGTCAAGGCCATAGCCGTGGCATCTCCAGTGGAACCGCTTCGATGGTACCAGCCAACGCCATTGTAACTGGAGGAATGACTGCGCTGGGTGCTAACCAGAACGGACGACCAAACACCTCTTCCTCGTACTCGAACGGCTCTGCCCTCACGGTTTCTGCTCCTCCCGGAGGCAGCGCCGTAACTCGGTCTCAAAACCACCAGAAGCAATCTCAGTTTAACACGAGAGCGCCAGAGACTTTTACTCCATCTCACTCTGCGAATGGATCCGGAGATACCAGCGGCGAGACGCGCTGGGTGTAATGACTGATATTCTCATGACTGTTCTGCCCATCTAAACTACTGGCAACCTGTATCAATACGTCTCCTTACGTGTCTTCTGCGGTCTGTGCCTATTCGCCGACATTCTATTTCTCTCATGCAGCACGGTCACGACACTGCCATGACTTGACGACCTCTTTTTCTATTATGCGCCGTGATTGGCTGCCACGATAAATCAACACAAAAAACGCCATTACATTACTAGCTCATTTCTCTAGTCACGATTCGCGGAGCACATGTGATGGTGCTTTGTGTGTACATTATAAAACGAGGAAGTAAACTGAAAAAAAGAGCATTCAAAAAGAAGCAAAAAAGATGAACAAAAAAAAAGTGAGAGAGAGAGAGACGAGTGACAATGTTTGCTTTCCTCATAGTGGACAAACATGTGTCAAATCATGCATTTGTATATTGAGCCTGCCACTTGCTCCATCAGCATAGATGATTTTTGCTGGACGGACTTTCTGGACCTACTGACTGGCGGCAATAAAACCCCCCTCCTTTCCTCTATGGTAAAAGATGTGCTTTTTTTCTTCTTTCGTTTCTGACTTGTGCATTTATTTGCATTTTCTGTTTCTATTCGTTTTTTTTTTCCTTAGTTGCGCTTTTCCTTTCTTCCTTTCCTTCCTTTCCTTTCCTTTTTTTTCTTTTTTTTTTCTTTTTCAGATCTTGAGGTCCATCCTGTGGTGCGTACCTGGGCTCCTCCAGTGGTACGCAGTAAAGGGATGGTTGATGGCCAAGGCGGCCATATCCCAGTCTAGCATGGCAATTTGGGCCGCGCCTGGGCTCTCAAGTGCGGTCATTCTCCTCCAACATTCTTGATTACTCAATTACCCCCTCGTCTACAGACAAGTGGAGCAAGTTATGCGGTGGACAGGAACGGAACTGGTGCTGGATTGGGTTGAGTTGGATGGATTGGGGTTTTACTCTTTTTCTTTTCTTTTTGTGTTGCACACGGACTTTGTATGATCCTGAAAGACTCTTTTTTTACTCTTCTTTCACAGAAATTCAAAAATAAAATCAATTGTTGGCTCTCGCTATATATATATGTCATGCTTCTCGCGGGCGCTGTGTAGGGCATATTCTCAACAGACGTCATTACGTGCATGTTTTCCCCCCGTATTCCCTGCCCAATGACCCGTCATCTCTCGTGTTTCAAGGCAACAACGGAGTGCAGGATAGTGAAGAAGAAGTCTTTTTTCTTTCGATTACGTCTCTAAATCGTGACATGAACATCGTGATTGATAGTTTATGTAGAATATTGTGTAAAATACATGACATGCATAATGTTTAATCTTATTTGAAATAATATATTCATCTTTAGGGTTATTTATAAGTAAAATTGAGATTTATATTCTTCGTCGAGACAGTTCTGGCTCGCAGGAGGTTTTGGCCGGGGGGGGGGGGGGGCCACGGTGAAAGATGATGGAGGGGGGTGGAAGAGGAACGAAGGGTGGGGACGGAACGGGATGGAAACACAACAGCAAGAGAGATAGTCACGTTGTGTTCGAAACGTCAAGGCACAACAAATCCACTCCAGACATATAAACGTAAACATTAGTCAAGGGATAACAAATGCTCTTCAAACACAGAACATGTATGGCACAGAAAACATCGAGGATGGCTAGGAAGATGATCGTTTGAGGAAGCCATTGCATATCCGTTGTGAATCTCCCTCTTTGAGTTAAAATACGCCTACCAAGTCATAAATTTGGTGAATCAAGTTATCTTTTCTTTTTGAAATTCCACACACAACCCCCCCCTCCCCCCAACCCGACCCTTTCCCGCCGTGAAACTGGATTCCAAGCACGAGTTGCATAAGAAAAAGACAAATCGCAATGCCATTACAACCAGCTGAAAAATCCCATCCCACAGAACATGTCCACTGCCCGCGTTGTGAATACCAGTCTTCATCGTCACGGGTTCGTCTCTCAGCCATGTCGTCCGGTACAGCCACGTCCACGACTGAGCGTTTATCGGTATCGCCACAGGGAGGTGGTGTTGTGGCGCAACCAGGTCTTTCTGCGACCGGCACTGGTCTTGTGGTAGCGGTGGCCCTTGTTGAGACCACGGGACTTCTTGCCGGTGGCGGTGAGACCACGGCACTCGCGGTGCTTGTGGACCGGGTTGACGATCCAGTTGATGCGGGGGTCGATGCGGATCGCCTTGTGCTGGGGGTCGACGAGGATGACCTCGTAGTACTTGTACGTGGAATCTTGGTTGATCCAGTAGGAGTTGAGAACGCGCAAGTTGGCGCAGCGGCGGCCGACACGCTCCTCAGCGGTGGCCTTGAGGGAACGCTGATACTTGAGCTGGTTGATACCCTGGTTGGTGGGCTTGCCTAAGTTTTTTTAAACGAAGAAATTAGTACCATGAAACACACTCTTGACGGAGGTCCTTGAAATTGAAAAAAAAAAAAAACAAAAAAAACAAGCGGCGAGGGACACGCGAAAGACTTACCATAGGTGGCACCCTTGGGGGCAGGACGCTTGCGACCACCACGTCGGACGCGGACTCGGTAGATGACATAGCCCTGCTTAGCCTTGTAACCCAGACGGCGAGCCTTGTCGGGACGCGAAGGACGAGAGGCGCGGTGAATGACGTTCAATTGACGGTACTATATTGACGCACTCTCAGCAAAAGTTCAACGAGTGTATAGCACAGATCGAGCGAAGACCAAAAAGAATGAGCCAAGTCCATTCTCCTCCATGTCGTCATTGAAAACTGATCGATTTTAACCTGAGGATAGAGTCTGGCAGCCGTATATTGCAAGAGCTTTTGCCTCCTTTTCATAGTTTCAGGCCCTGGGAGATCCCGGAACCCAAGCCCGAAAATACGTGCTCACCAGACCCATCGCTCAGGTCACAATCGACCAGTCCGACAGGATTACGACAGGATTATCATCGGTCCGTCTTCTGCCTTCGCTCGTCCACGGTACTGCCATTCGAAATATCATTGAGGTTTGGTCGTTTAACGTACTTCCCAGCAGCGCACTCGGAGAAGGAAGCTCATCAAGTCAGACTGCTTCTTCTTCTGAAGTTCCTCGACATACTTGAGGGCACCCATCTTGGCTGGAAAATGGGCAAGGCGACGGTTAGCGTTACAATCTTTTTGTGTGAATTGTTGTCTCGAATAGAATTGACTTTTGTATGATAGTGGCGGAGGACGAACCGGTTTATGAGGCAAGACTCCTGTGATGGGTTAGTAGTGATGGTGCGTGAAAGCAAAGTTTCAAAAAATTTCTCCCCCAGCCGGCTTGTGCGAATATCCGACAAGTGGTGGACGAAAAATTGCACTTGCAGGTTTGTGTGGACTAAGCGATACACTAGTCCTCTTTCGGTGGTAGTGCCATAGGACTTGCCCCTCACGGCCCTGGTCCTACATGCTCTGGTGGTGAGTCAGCTAATGTTCGAGTGGATCCGTGACCTGACAGCCAAAATGAGAGGAGCCCCGTGATAATGGATGAATGATATGTTTGGACGTGGTGTTGAAATGTACCAAACTACATCAAGTACCTAGGTATTCAAGGGCCATTGAGGGGCGCACGATGTCATACAGGCAAAGCGTCAAAGGTACCAAGATCAGGTAATTGTCTGCTTAGATACAAGGTCCTTTGCAACACTCATCGAAAATCGTCGTCTGCCCTACGACAACAGAACCATGATTCCACACACGTTCTGCATTATGGTCTCTGCCACATTGCCCCATGTCTTCGCGCCTTGCTGTGCATGTGCATCCTCCAGTAGCTCCCACGCAATCTGTTCCACGTCATCTTGTCCCGGCCCAGGCTCGACTTGGGTGGATCTCGGCACGACTTGCTGCTCTACACAAGTTGTTGCGATGGCCAACATCCGCTGGTTCAGTTCATGAAGTTCAGCACTGTCCTTCTCCCATCGAACCCATGAAGGCATTTTTGCGGTCCCTGAAGCCTCGCTCAGCTGATCGTATTCTCTCGTCGCCGCGCGGTATTCTGCCAGCAGAAGCATCGCTGATTTATAGGTTTCGCTGTTTGGACGTCTTGTGGGTGTCTTGTCGTCAGGGCAAGCGCCGCTCAGATAAAGGAAGGGGTTGAACTCGTGCCCGGACATATCAACTCTAGCCACCAGTTCGAGAAGAGGTGATTCCTCAGTCTGTCTACTACCATATTGTTCAGTTTAGCACTAATCTCGTGCTCGCAACATCATGACGCCAACACTTACGGTCTGGAACACATTTCAGTTTGGATGTAGGTTTTCAGTTCGTCGGCCGTTCTCTCGATAGATCGCTTTGCGTCGAGAGCATTCGTCCGCGGCTTTTTGCTTTCTTTCTTGGAAGTAATCACGTCTCTGTCATCGATGGTCAGATGAGCATCCAGTGTTTGTGTGGGAGGGACTGGGTTTCGAGAAGAAGCTGAAGCGATAGCTACCCAGATTTTGCTGCAGATGCAACATCTTCCCTCTTCCGTGGATGTTTCGATTGTCGCCTGGAACCTGCACGAACTCCCGCTGAAAAAGTCGTAGGACTCCATTCTTCGGAATGATTATCAACCGGGTCTGCGGCTGCTTCGTTGTCTACCGCAGTTGAGTGTCTAGGCGACGGTATGGAAACGTTGAAAAGCACGATGTCGTGTGTGTATTACATGCGTACCTCGATTGAGTGTCTTTCGTTTTCTCGTCAAAGGTGCCATCGTAGGAGAAAAGATTGCATGTCTGTCATGCCCGAATAGTCTCAGAGCCTTGGCACCTTGGTAAACGTACGCTGGGTGAGGTCTTTCTCAAGATGCGACGTGCCCAAGTACTGATTCCTAAAGTACTTATCGGAACCTACCTACGCATGCACCAAACTTGGGGAAGGAGCCAGCCAACCACGCTTGACTCTGCAGTTGGCAGTAAGCGTAGCACAGCAAGAAAGAGACATGCCCTTCTCATGTTTTGTGCACTCTTGAAGAAAAAAAAAACATTGGTTTCTTTTTTTTTTTAGAAAATAATTGATCTTTATTTCTGTTCCTTTTAAAACCTTGGTAGATTTGTTGCCATTGGCCGCCTTCAGCCCTCACACTCACAACTAATGGAAAAACTAAACTATCTCAAGCTTTGATATCTACCCCTACCATCAACCCAGCAAAAAAATTTATATAAAGAGTTTCGCTCGTAAATAATATGAGTTCCAGTTTTATACACTTTTAGCAAAAACTCCACGTTCTGTACTAGCACTGATACGAAAAAAAAAACCGTTCAGGAGAAACCAAAGCCGCATAGCCCAAGAAGCCGAGAATGTTTTTCGTACATTGCTTCACTCTACCCAAGTCCTGCGTATCAAATCGTTGCATATTAGTTACAGCGTGCTCCCTCCCTTCTGAAATTTTTTCTTGTCTATGATCTCAACCTTTTTTTATATATATAAAAAAAGACCTGGAGGATTTCGAATGTGCTTGTTCTCTTATCAGTTTTGACCCCGACAGATCTCCCTTCTTCTTGCTCGACCATCACCCAGCCACATGCATCCTCCTCACTCCTCCTTCCCCTCCCCCTTTTTTGCTCTTTTTATTCGTGTAACGCCAGGTATAACGGCTCCCAGAAAATGAAGGAAACTCAATTCTAAGTAAGGTAAAAATGACAGCAAAGTGAATGAGAAGGTCGACCATATTCGTCAACCACGGAATGTGGGTGTCCTTCAAATTGAAGAAAAAAAAAACCCGTGTTGGACTCGAGCAAAAACCGCGTTGGCCATAATCTCTCATACTGTTGGCTTGAAATTTTGTTCAAAGATGTTGTCGTGAGGGTTCATTAGGGTGTATTCAAGGACAGGCCTTGAAATGCGGCAGACCAATCGTGTTGAGAAGAAAGAGGCGAAACACCTGTCGTGTGACGAGATGAACTAGATAAATTTTGTGCACTAGTAAAGCTCTGGCCCAAGGTTTGGAAGTCTCCGCGATGTCCGAACCCTCCTGCATAGTTATCAGCACCAGATGGGAGGCTGGGTGTGTATGATGACGACGTCACGTTGTTGCGATTGTTGTTAAAAGGGCCGTTTCCATACGCATAATTGGACTGTGAGTAGGTCGATGTTGATGGAATGACACGATCTCCTGCGAATGACTGGGTGAAGGCTGGACGATAATTTCGACCGAGCGCCTGCGGCTGTTGATCTTGACTCTGCGGTGTTTGACGACGTTCGCCACCGGGGGTGCGATTGACGCCGACCGCTCCAGGGCCAATGCCACTTGGGGCCTGGATTCCCAATGCTGAACTTGCAAAGGACGCCGGATTGATGGCCGACATCCAAATTCTAGTCTTGTAAATCTTGAAGAGATCTACGACGAGGGAGTTGAAGTTAATGTAAGTGTCGGCGAAATAATAGAATGTAAGCTTTTTCCAATCCCTAGACGGGGCAGTCAGTAACATGTTTTGTATCTATAGAGTGGTCAGGGGAGCGTGTCGTCGCCAGCTTACATTTGGAATTCTGCATCGAGAATTTCCATGTTCAGGCCGTGTTCCTTAACCTTTTGCATGCAGACCCGTTTTGCTTTCGCTTCCTGACCTTCCTTGTCTCGCAGAGAATGAACTTCATGATTCTGTGCGAGTCGCTTGATCAATTTCGGCCGAAGCTCGCTTACATTGGGTTCCTGCAAATGATGCTGACTTGGACCCATGCCACCAATCGCACTGCCTTGTGGACCATTGTTTGAAGCCATTAGACCGGCACCTGACCCTTCCTGGGCAGCGGCAGCACCTTGTGAGTACATCATCAACCACTTGTAATGCTCTTCGGCATAATGCTCCTTCAACTCTTTTGCAGTCTGCCAATCAACACTGTCCTTGGCAACGGTTCCGAGATCTGTGCCACGATCTGCCTCAACAATCACCAAATCGCCGGGTTTAACGTTAAGTCCCGTGCCTTCTTGAATATAGAACACGTCTGCTCGAGCGCATTTGAACAAGACCACATGGAGAAGCTGGTTATGTCTTGGTTGGGCCATACCATAGACGTTACGGGATGGCGAAGGTGGTCGGTTCGTGAACTGATTCCCTAAACCAAAGTGAGCACCGTATGGATTGCCAAAGGCGGATTGAATCGTGTTCGGTATGGCCGCGAGCATGCCTGCATTATTTTTTCTTTTTGTGAGTAAATCGTCCAGTCACGCGGTGGAAAGCGAGAGGCAGGAACGGATGAAGACTTCGTTTTTTTTTTTTTCGCAGGGAAACCTACCAGAGTTTTGACTTGACACGTTCATATTTTCGGTAAATCCAGATGGAAACGCATGAGAACCCTGTGTTTCGCCCACGGCGCCCGCATCCAACGCAGCGACTGATTCGGCCACGGAACTGATCGAACCTTGCCGAGTTGGCATGTTTGCGAATGAATGACGTCGACTTTGTGAAGCGTCTCCGCCAAAGAAAACAGGAGAACTTGACCAAAGTGCAGCCTTTTTGAGATTCAAGTTGTTGTCTGCCTTGCGGTTATCGATACCCAGTGAAGTGCGAAACGCACTGGAACCGTACTCGCTCATGCGACGATTGCTAGCTCTTCGCCCCAAGGCGTCGATGGAATCATTCGCCTCGTCCAATTCGTCAACAGCGTAATCGCATTCCTCCGGAACCGTTTCATAGCCATTCCCCAAAAACGAAGCCCCAGTAGAGGCACGTGGTCGGATTCGGGACGAGTTGTACTGTTGTTGACGTAACATGGCGTTCTCGCGAGTAAGCATTTCGATCGTCTTGGACTCGGTGGTCTGATGCGAAGAACCCTGTAATGATTCTGACGGGCTTTCATCATCGTCATCTTCAACTTCTTTGACCTTTCCAAGTGTGGAGCTGTCATTGGCCATCTCGCTCAGCATACTTGGTCTCGAGGGTCTGTGCTGCAAGCCTGGATGTCTCGCTCGGCCTAGGATTGCGGAAGAGCTCATACCGGCTGAAGACCCGTTCTCCGGATCCATCTGGCCAACCGAGTATGATTGGGAACGGTATGTTTTCGGAGTAGGATGTAGAGGAATGGCAAACGGTATTTGAGAATTTGACAAGGCATCGCGGGAAGTGGGAGAGGCTTGTGTGGGCAGCGAGTCGGGCCCAAAGAACGAGTTGCTGCTCACCCCGGGCGGTATCGTAGAGGTTGGAGACGGAAGGACTTCGCCCAATCTTGAAGTAGCATCTTTCCGCTCGACATTCCAAATGCTGGTTCCCCAAGCAAATGCAGATGAGCCGACGGGGCGGTTGACTGCCGACGATGCAGAGTGAGAACCCCAGGGGCCACTGCCCATGTCCGCCGACGGCGTGCTGGGATGTGATGCGGTAGGAGACATGGAGCTGCTGGCAAATGATTCCTTGCGCGGGCGACTCGGTGGCTGAGAGGTATCATTCAACCATGAAGATCTGCGGGCTGGTTTTTGCGTTTGGGCTGGTGGGTTATGAGATGTTTCGTTGTTGCGGTGCTCGCCTTCATCATCCGAGCTTGCAAGGGCCTCCGAGTCAGGTGTTGAAGTCCGGACATCAGCCACTTTTTCCAAGAGGAGAGTCTGGCTGCTTGTGGTCCCCGAAGGAAGCGAGCCCGGACCGAGTTTTGACGGAGTCGCTGACTTGAACGAGTTCGCGCTCATACTGCGTTGCGGTTCGTCAACGAGGGAAGCTTTCGGGCAGATGAAGATAATTTTGGTATCGCGGCACACACAAAATCTAGCTTGTGGAGCAAACGAGAAGAAGAAGAAGAAGAAGAAAAACCCTCTTGACCTAGATCGAGGACTGGTGTTGGGAATTTCGGACGATTTCCAGAAGTCAAAAAAAGCCTTGATTCTTTTATTAGTAGCTGGCAGACTGAGAAGCATTGACAGAGGCGGGTATGAATTTCGCACTGCTCGCTTGAGACAACTCCTAGTTGCTGAGAATGGTGGAGGTTGTGGCTTTTTTTCGTGACTTACTTTGGCAAAAGAAACAGAGAAAGGACCTGGACACAAAAAAAAAGTAAACTCAGTGGTATATTTTTTTTTTAGTGAGATAACACTGCTCTCAAGTCTTGCGCGTAATCTGACGAATCTCCGTCTGACAAATGGACAGTCGTGATGGCGATGTCGAACAAGTTAAAAAGTGGCTGACTGTCTCTATCAGCAGCTCCAAGTCGGTTGGAAGAATGGAGAGGGAAAAAAAATCGTCGTGGTCGTTAAAAGAGATTAATAGAAGACGCAAGGGAAATAACATATGTCTAAAACCAGCGCAAGTCTAACCCAGAGCCAAAAGGGAATCGGAAGGAATAAGGACAAGCAAAACAAGATATGGAAAAGTTGTTGTTCAAGATGAGAGACGTGAAGATAGACCCATCCGCACCGTCAAAGGTGGTCGCAGAAATGTGTTGCTTTTCGGTGACGAGATATGTTGTTCTACCTGGCACCCATGTTTGGTTGGCAGAAGCCACGCTAATCGGACGCAAAGCGCCGCCAGGTGTTGCGAAAAATAGCGCGGGTGTGGCTAAACTCTGCGATCCGTATAGACCGTATAGAGTCGACGACGACGAGAAGTCTGATGAGGCGACTCAGACACTGGGATGCACGCACACATGTGGCGGGCGGTGCCGTGATTGGGTCAGATGGGGACGTTCTTGGGCGCAGGCAAGTGGTGATGTTGTGACGGAGCTGAGAGACAAGTGACGCTTGATTCACTGAGTAACAAAACAGCCTGCTGAGCCTGAGGACGCAGAAACTCGAGGACGCTCGGCTTTCGCGCGCGTACGGCAAAGGTCTGTTGTTATGGCAAGACGTCAGATTTGTCAGACTGCAACGAATTAATCAAGAAGACGAGCCGGAGAAATGACGGGCGAGACAAGTGGCAGGTGACCTTGGCGCCGTGCGCTGATCCGTGCCTGGCGGCCGTCGAGTTGAGTGAGGGGACAATCAACGCCCAAGGCGAGACTCTAGAGCCAGGCCGTGATGCTGAAGACTCGGCTCCGATCAGCGTGCCCAAGGTCGGTTCCCTCTCGATGGCCGTGAGATGGATGGTGAGGTGAGGCGAGACGAGGCGAGAGGATCTGGCCGAAGCAAAGATCAGCAGCACACGCGTATACCCGCCGCCAGTAAAATGCAGATTGAAGGCTGGCTTCAGGACAGGAAGGCACCAAGACTCGTTGGCCAGTCCAGCTTCTCCGCAAGGTGCAAGGTGCAAGGTGCAAGGCGGGCCCCCTCCCCTAACAAGGAATCGCTAGCGGCACCCGAGCAAGGCGTGCCTGGCTACACTGTGCGACGCGGTCTCGAAAAGGCGAGACGGTCTACGACGAGACTTGAGTGGTCTTGCAGGCTGGCCGGCAGCCGTCTGAGCGCTTCGTTGGTCGTTGGGGGGGGGAGGTGATCGGGTGCAAAAGATGTCTGGTCTGTCTGTTGTGTCTAGCCGCGTAGCACTAGGCGGCCAGCGGAAATGAGTGGTGATCGCCGGTGTCCGTCGTTCGTTGTCTGGTCGCTGAAATGGCAACAGGTGCTTTGACAAGTTGACGATCCGGTTGGACTGGCCGTTGTGGAGGGCAAGTTCAGATACTTTCCGGGAAGTGGTCTGGTGCGGATGTGTACGGATGTGCGCCGATGTGTGTGGGATGTGAGTGGAGGTGCGTGGGTGGACGTGCGTGGATGTGTATGTGCGCGAGGTGCGCGAGGTGCGCGAGATGCGTGGGATTATGGTGTCTGGTGCGTGTGGTGGTGTACGGAGAGCCGCGATGGTTGGTGGCCCGAGGTGGGATCGGAATGAACCAGTTGACTGGACAGGAGTGGACAGTAGCAGAGAGCAGAGAGCAGAGAGCAGAGAGCAGAGAGCGGCCAGCAGCCAGCAGCCAGCGTCAGTTGGAGATGGAATTCAATGCCAGCATCAATCAATTCATCAATCCGAGCAGGGAGGAGGGTGCTGGGCGGTGGGGAGCTGTGTCTGATATGCTTTTTTTTTTCGGGGCCGTCTTGAGAGCTGCGAGCTGCGAGTTGCGAGCCGAAGAGGGGGGGCGGCAGGAAAGGGTGGTTTGGGAGTTGGTAAGGAGGGAAGGAGGGACCACAAGGGCGCACCGGGAATATTGGTGAAGCCGCAGGAGCAGGAGCAGCAGAAAGCAGTGAACGAGGGGGACAGGGCTGGGCTGGGCGGAGCGTGGCAGAGCGTGGCAAAGCGTGCATGGCAGGCGGACGGCACAGATTCTTAGCGTCAAGCGTGGCCGCGGGGCGGGATGACGGGGGACGGGGTTCCAACAAGCGCGCAAGGCCCTGGCAACATGGAAGTTGTTAAAGTGGGCCCACCCGCTGCCATCTGCTGGCAGCTGCTTGTCTGGTGCAACAACCACCAGCCGGCAGGTGGCAGTAGGGGCAGGTGGCAGCAAAAGGTGGCAGCAAAAGATGGCAGCAAAAGATGGCAGCCAGTTGTGGCCAAGAAGACGCAAAGTCTTCACGTTTCTCATTCGCTTTTGCAGGGCACCTTTTCGCAAAATGTTGGCTCTTTTTCGCCCCCTCTCCATGTCCGGCCGTCTCATGTCTGCATGTCTGCATTTCTGCATTTCTGTCGCCGCTGGCAGTCAAGCTGCACCCACTGCCACATCTGGTGACGGCCGTTGAACATGGTGGGCCGTCATGGCAAGGATGGCAAAATGCAGAAATGCAGAAATGCAGAAATGCAGAAATGCAGAAAGGCGATGCAGGATGCCCTCGTTGTGCGAGCGCCGAGCTGGTACGGCGCCGCAGCAGACTCATCATGACAGCAAGCGCTCGACAACAAGCGCTCGACAACAAGCGCTCGACAACAAAACGCGTGACAGTCTGCATTGCGTCTGTCCTTGCGACTGCGGCACGCGCCAGCAAATCCCAGGCAAAGCGAGGCATGGCAAGGCGAGGCATGGCATCATGACAGGAAATGGTGGCGCCGACAACGTGTGGAAACATTGAATGAAGTTTGACGGCTCGGCGTGCTGCTGCCTCGCCACTTCTGCCACTTCTGCCACTGCTGCCACTGCTCCGGTCTTCTCTCCAGTGCCCACCCCACTTCAGTCCCAGTCAGTCCCACACTGTGCCCACGGCTCCAAGCCACAATCCCTCACGGCGCAGACCAAGCACGACCACACCAGAAGCTGTCCGAGCTCATCTGTGCTCGATGCTCAGTGCTCACTGCTCACTGCTCACTGCTCAGCAGCATGCGTGCGCCAATCCTCAGAGCATCATTGACCGGAGCAGGTGTCGTCCTCACGCCCCTCTCGGCAGGCAGACCATGCCGCGGCACTGAGAACAGGAGCAGGAGAAACCTTCCATGCTTCTATCTCGTCACATTCTTCTTACAATCATATCTAATCTTTGAGTCCATAGCAAATATACAAGCCAAACCTTCGAAGTGCAGCTCGACTCTCCACTCAGAACCATGGTGATGGAAGCAACATAGAAATCTCCCGTCACCTCCCAATCGTAGATCGTGACTGCCGTGACCGCCGTGACCACCATGAACCGTCATGCTGATGTGAGTGGCCACCTGCTGTGCTCCACTTTCAGAGCCTCATGCATTCCCTCATTCTCTGGCTTCTATTCTACCTAGTACTTGTCATCCTACGACCGGTACATGTGCCAGTTTTCGCCTCTGCCAGCCATCAGCCACTCGAGTTTACCGTGAGCCCATAACCATTTCTCCGTCACCACCCAGCATTGTACTCCCGATACTTGTCAACTTGGGAGACTCGTCGTTCGAGAATAATCACCCTATGCCGCCGCGGAAAAGGTGACACCATCCTCGTTTGAGCTCTTCTTCGCATCGCAGAACGCTTGTATCACCCCCCCCCCCCCCCATGCGCGCCGAGGCAACGTGTCTATAGAGCATAACATCGAGGCCAGACCTCAGATTTTGCCTCAACGCTGGGTCCTTGAGCGGCTGCTCATCGAATGTACCAGCTCGAATCCGCGCCCCATTGCGCAGAACAATTCAACTTGGCTCCGACTGCATCTGCTCTTCTAAACACAGCTGACTGGCTTACTTATGATAGGTAGGCACATACTAAAACCACAGGTCTTTGTCTACGCCACGGATAAATGTCTGTCATGTAGCAAAAAAATCACCCGTCAAACTCGTCAACTCACGTGTAAGTATGTCGTCAGCTACGTCGCTGGAGGCGTTAAACAAGTGAGCCTGATATGGGAGGGAACGTTTGTATGGCGCTCACCAAACTTTCAGACTCTCGGAAACATCGTCCACCCCCGCAAATCGCAATCAATCGCAACCCCGCCCCAGCCGGTTTGTGGCTTGAGAAAAAAGCCTTGTTGGAGTCACCTGGCCAAGAGAGTTGAAGACAAGGCGCCTTGACACTCTCCGTTGAAAATACAAAGTTGTGATTCGTGCGACCGTTCGCCAGGGATGAGCAGTGCCAATGTTCTGCCGCACTCGCGGATGTCTCGAGAAGGCCTCCCTCCAAGCTTCTTAGTGTGGTCTTGTTGGATCAGACATAGTCACTATGACTGGTTAGTAGCCGGATTCCATTCTCGTCTAGATGCGTCGGCACGCAATGATGGTGCGACGAATTTCGGTTTTTTTTTTTTTTTTTTTTTTTTTTTTTCCTTTTTTTTTCGTGGTTGGGAGGGGGCGGGGAGGGGTTTCTTTTCACCAACGGCCCGTTGGGCATGACGCTACGAGCGGCGTCATCTGCCAAGGCCTGATGCTAATTAAATAATATCCGTGGTCGACGGAAAACACTTGTGGAGTGATGTGCCATTTTGATTTCTTGAGTGCTTCATGCTCGAGCCAAGGGGGGTTGCTTCGGGGCGCCGCCAACACAGAGCCACCATTTCACACTGTGGCAGAAAAACCAAGGCCGGTCGAATCATCCATCGTCCATTTTCGGTTCATATTGCAGTAAAAGGGCAACATTTGCCTCAAGACCCTGTGCGGGTGAGCGGGGAAGAGGGAGGAGGGAGAGGCAGGAGAGGCAGGAGAGGCAGGGAAACGAGACCAACACTTATCATCGCACTACCCCAGATTCTCCCTTTGCTCTTGGGCAAAGACGCCCTCACACGTGCGCCATGGCAAAAGAAGAGGACTGTTCCGAAATAAGCTTGCTGCAGTTTCCTCTGGCCAATCACTCTGCAGACGGTCAACTCGGTGCCTACCCGTCATTATGCATGCAATGTAGGTTATGTGTGCCTTGGTCCGGGTGTGTTTTGTTGATGAAACAGCAAATAGTCGGCCCACGTGGTATGTGGTGCCTTGTTTTTTTTTTTTTTTTTTCCTTCTTCCTTTCCTTCTCTCCTACTTTCGTTCTTATCTTCATCCTTTTTTTTTAGTAAATAGAATTTGCATAGCCTAAGACTCGAGCGCTCTCAGCCGTTACACTCCTGTATAGCTAGTGGCCACTGACCGACTTATTGGCCGACTGATATGTGAATACGAGTATAAAGATTTTTTCGGAGCGTTCTCCCGTCGAAAACAATCATTTATATATCTAGAATACATGTCAGGACGCTCTTGAACCCAAATTCCTCCTCCTCCTCCTCCTCCTCCTCGTCCTACTCCTCCAACTCCTCCTCCTCCTCCTCCTCCTCCTCCTCTCTTTTTTATCATGTCATATCCTTGCCATTCATGACACTAGCACCGTGACTTTTGCCCCACTATGTCGTCTTCTGCTGCTGCTTCAACTTCTCCTCAAACTTGGAGAATTCTTTCAGGGCAATTTCTTCTTCTTGATCAAGAATTTGGTGAACACCCTTGACTTCTTCGATCTGGGCAGGGGTCAAAACGCGACATGTTAGCTGATTCTGAGGGCCGTAGCATGATTGACCACATGAAAAGGATTTGCGGGGATGGGGGTGAAGAAAGAAGAAAAGAACACATAAAGGACAAGAAGCAAAATAGAAAAAGCAGGTAACCAAACGGAGGAAAAAAAATGCACTCCAGAGGATTGCCCAGAGGACCAAATCGAAAACGTACATAGTGCATAAGCATCCCCTCAATCCCGTTTTTGAGAGTGACGGTACTGGAATCACATGTCCTGCAGGCGCCCCGAAGCTTCAGCTTCACAAAGCCATCCTCGAAGCCCCGGAACTCGATATCCCCCCCATCCTCCTGAATGGCAGGCCTGATCCTCGTCTCCAAGAGCTCCTTGATCATGCCCACCACCTCACTGTCATTCTCGTCGTACGCCAAACTATCCGCCTCCTCCCCCGGCGCCAGGGCGTGCTCATCCCCGTCCCTCCGGTCCGCGACATGAACAATCGTCTCACCCGAGGTAATCGCCTCGGTGATGAGGGAGAAGATCTCGGGCCGGATGTGCGCCCAGTTGGCGTCCCCGGCCTTGGTGACGGTGATGAAGTCGGCGCCGTAAAACACGGACGTGACGCCGTCAATGTTCATGAGCTTCGCGGCCAGGGGGGACGGGTGCGGCGGGGAGATGGTCGACCGCGGGGTGAGGTATTCGATAAAGGGGGTGTTGAACTCGGGCGGCACGACGCGGTGATTGGGGAGGAATTTGAGGGCGTCGGCGTTGGGCGTGCTCTCTGTTTGGATGAAGATGGTGCGGGCGCCGCGGATGATGCTGACGCTCGTGGTTCGGCTCGGGAGCATGGGCCGTCGGGCGGTGCTCAGGCGGACAGGGTGAAGGCATGACAAATGGGTGAAGGAAGAAGGAGAAGGAGACGAAGACGACGAGGGTAATGACGGGCCATTGCGACTGCTGCTGAGCTTGCGGGCCCATTGTGATGTGCATCGGGCTGGTCTGGACGGGAGACGCAGCGCGCGGGACATGATCCTCGGCGCGGCCATGGAAGATGTGTTCATTTTTTTCTTTCTTTCTTTCTTTCTTTCTTTTTGTCCCGTGCGGCCGGTCCGTCTAAGCTGTGCGCGAAGAAAATAAAATGCCGATTGGGAAATGCGTCGTGTTGCTGGAAATAGTTGAATGAAGGTTAAAAAATGAAAATGAAAAAT